>JABASH010000542.1:0-38349 GCA_019776445.1 Tomocerus maximus
TATATCAGCTTATTATCACTGATCATTTTATTACATTAAATATAAGACAATAATAAATATTGGTCCGAATTACAAAAGAGAATGTACATACAAAGACACAATAATGTAGTATAAGCACAAAATCAATAACAGTGTCAATCAATTCAATATTACGTTTCAATTTAGCACACCATTATGTACTAGTATATTATAGTAGCTAAAAAGAAAGTAGATCTCGGCTAAAGCATATTTTGTGTCATCCATCAATAACTTTACACAGCGTAACATCAGCATCATTAGCATTAGCATTATTATTACGTGCTAAATAAAAATACTTCTATATTCTTTGGACAAATCCAATTATTAATTGTCTAAGTACAATACATTTCTGGCAAGAGAAATTATAGCCGCTAGCCCATAAGATGATTTTAAGGAGGTACAACAATAACTCTACAGACAAAACAATGCAATTAAAAGTACTATTAACAGTATGAACTTCATAGTATGGCTATGAATGTATGAAGTACGAAGGCAATTCGATTTATAGGAGATTTCTGCGGTGCGAAATTATTCATTGTTGAAAATTTTTGTCGGAGAATAAAACTTGTGCTAAGATAGAAATTTGCGGAAATATAGGAAGATATTTTTAGCCACTTTCCTCGCGACTTCAAGTCGTCAATTTCCTTTTTTATACGAAGGAGCTGTAAAAACGATATAATAAATTCTTCTGATATAAGACATGAAATGACAATGAAGTATTACTAAATGATAAAATATTTATTTCGTAAAATATTTATTGATGATAGTATCTTTCTGCAAAAAAGTCGTATTAAAACAAAGATACTTACATGGCTGTTACTCAAACCTTTATTCATACTTTCCACAATTCGCTCAGTCACGTCCACACCTTTTCTATATTGAACATTTCCTTCACTTTGGTATGGAATGTCATCTTCTTGGGAAAACAATGAACATTGAGGACTGCATTTCAAATTGCTATAAGTAGATAAAACATTTAATAAAAGCAATTACATTAAAAAAAATGAAGATACAATAAGGTAATTATGCCATGTTATAATGCAGAATTGTTTTATATTTAGTTACATTTAAATCTCTATTTTGTTGCTGTTCCTGAAAATGAGATTGGTCCAAAATGTCTTCTTGATTATGTTCAATAACTTCAAGATCGTTATCAATGAATTCTTCCGGCAAAGAAAGTGGATCAGGTGGGATAGGTCGTCGTCGTCGTAATCGTGACGGAAGAGGGTTGTTAGCTAAACTTCTAATATTTGATATCAGCGGGGCAGGTGATACTGGAAATGGAGTTTTGAAGACGAATTCCTGCGGCTCGAGGACAGGCATGCTATTGGTAGGTGACGCTGGTGACGGTTGTTTCTCGGTTGGGGACTTAACTGCTTTTGGGGTTTTAATCCGAATGCGGGTCCTGCTAGTCTTCTTCTTCTTGCTCTTAGATTTTTGACGCGATGAGTGTGATGTGTCTTTACGGCCCTTGGCCAATTGAATGGCTATACCATAAACTTTATTTTTGGGCTTGGATTTGTATTTAGATAAGTGCTCTATTATCTAAAAGTTAAAAGTATATAATGATCAAAAATGTTTTGCTTGATACATACATACATAGTAATGTCGAGTCGACTAGAACTTTCTCCTAGCCCATGAGCTTTCTGATGGAGTTCGTTTTGTTGGAAATAAATCTTTAGTTTAATTTAGTATTCAGCATATATAATGTTAGTGTGAAAAGGGAGAAGGAATCTAGAAATATCTATTTAAAATATTGTGAATGCTATTCGTTAACAAGAAAGCAAGCTTAAATATTAGTTACTTTTCCATTTATCGGAGTCTTAAATCCATCAACAAGTTTTAGTGTACTGACTACATGCTCCGTTGTAACTGGAACCTAGAAATTTTAGAAAAAAGCAAAAAATTTAGGCGAAGTGTCTTTAAAAATACATATACTGGGGGAGGCATCATTTTATATTTTAGCCATTTCGAAAATTTTTGAAGAAAAACATTTAGAAATGTCCCAATTATAGTTACATTACATTTTTACCTATTTACTTTGCACCAACCCTGGTTTACACAATAATTAATCATGCATAATGACTTTTCTCACCTTTAAAGTTTTATTAAGATAATGGTTCCATGTTTCTGATGGATTTGGTACGAGATGGGTCCCGAATTTGCGACTGATGGGATCAACGTAAGGCCTTAGGGACTTAAGATTTGTTTGCAGAGAAATTCGAATCTCATTGGAGGTAGAAGAAGATCTCTCGTGGTTTCTTTCTTTTGAAAAAGCCTGAATTGCACATCTCTTTTATTAGTAACATTTTTAACATTTAAAATATCAAACATACACAATAAAATTACATTCCAAAGATAATTAAAATTAAAGTACAATAAATAACATACTAAAAACGGAACTCACCATTATTACAACAATTAGCAACTGCCAAAAGCCAATAATTCTTCTTGAGACTGAGAATGTCGATTTAATGTTTGACTCTGACACTGTACTTGTACTGTCCTGGTTGATGAGTGTATTTGGCTTCCAAACTTCAATCCAATCCAATTATCGTAGTTTATGTATAATGGGTTGTCTCAGTCTTTGTCCTCTGTCTGTATACTTATACGAGTATACCTGAGAATTGTGTATGTAAGGTAAGATAACAAAAAGTAAGACCTTAATTTTTAGGCTACTTAAAAATTTTAATAGTTCACTTATATCAGTAGATGATTATACCACAGGTATATATATTTCGTAATTACTCTGATTGAAATTAATTTTTCTTTGGTAATACATATTTTAATACACTGTGAGGACTTAAAATGCTAAGCACAATACCCTCTATAACATACATATACTATACACAGCCAAGATCTCGGAAATTGGATTGGAATATCGTATTTTTCGTGTCCCCACCAGTCCCATACACATAACATACTTTATGCATAATATACATGAATACATTGTTGAACATTGGTAAAACTGCTCTTATCTCACACAGAATTTAGAATAGTTTTATTTCATAGAGATAACTAAAATTACAAGAATTCTTTGCCGTGGACCCTTTGACCCTTGAATGTGAGCTCAAGGAGATGAAGTTCACTTAAATTGACGTTTATTATTGGTTCGTATCGTATTACCCAATTTACAGCCATAATACAGAATGAACTGTCTATATACAAATACGAACGAAGTCTCTCTCATAATATCACTATATACAACTAAAACACATCTTCCACTCTATATCCCGAATTTCCAAAAACTGTTTACAATAATTAAGACATTTAGATGTTAAGAAGATTGTTGTCTTTACTGTGCTAGTGAACGTACCTAAAGTTAACGTCAATACAGAAATACAAGGCAATTATCTGATAACGAACATTTTTTTTATCGATTTCTGTCCTTTGTCCGTTTGTTTCTATTGTATTCACTATGCATACTAAATCCTTATGTGTAGTACTTAGTACTACTTATTATATTATCGGGCTCTTGGATATCAACGGAGATATACTAGTATCACTGACTTGGGACTGATCTTAGTCAAGGTATTTTGGACAGGATAAGTACAGCTTTGTAAGTTGCACCTTACATCTACATCTACAGTAAGGCCTTCTGTAGTAGTATATTAATATAATTTCATCAGTAATACTTTTATAGCTTGTACTAGTACTAGTGTAGTAAATATATTTCTTTAGTTATATCTTTCTAACTTTAGTGTAATTTCGTGTTGTGTTCGTTGATGGCACAATTTGTTTGTATGCGCAGTATAACATGATACGAAGGCACTGGCACTATACGTAATTATGTACAACATATTTAAGAAAATATTGATGTACAGATATTTAGGAAAATGATAAATATTACTACGTATTTATTGAATGTTTATAAACGTAAATAACGGACAAAACTTACCAGTATTGAACACATAGACGATCTTCGCGCGGGGTCCTTCACAAAACAAACACTTATAGATATGTCTCAGGGAAAACAAGAACGAAACATGCATTGGATAAACAGAACGTGAGTTACTTCTACTTCCACTTCATACGTCTTACGTCACATCCTCACAAGAGCCATAGTAATTTCGTACAGCCTACTGAACTGCCCGCAATAAACTGCTAAATGTGAAAAAAAAACTCTTCACGCTCTTAAGAATGCAATGATGAGTCATAAACAGATCGTCAAGGGCATAATATATAGCGATGAAAATTTTATCCATATATTTGTTTGACTGCACAGTTTGTACTTTGTAAATGACTACTTTATTGTGTAAAAGTTTTAAAGAATGGATTTAGTCAAATAACTTTCCAATTCCTATGAAGTCAAATGCATATGGAATATCTGGACTGGGGATTATTACCATATCCAGCACACCTCTTTTACTGTCAGTACACTATTGTAAATCCCAAATGCAAAGCAATAAACGTTAAGCGGGTGTATGAGATATAAACTACATATGAATAAACACATTCAGACGTAAACTACATTGTACATCCAACCTATTATATCTCATATCTAATCTAAGTAGCTGCCACAAACACAAACCACGAACACAAATCTGATTCATGTTCTAAAAAAGTTGCTGACTTCTATAAACATATTTTAGTATCCAGCAAGGGTTGTGTAGGTATATACTATGGTATATAGTATATAGTGTGAATATTATATGCGTATATAGTACAGAACAATGGATTTAACAAAAATGAGAACTAAATGATACTTATTAAAATAGGTCATTAAATGCTTTTATCATCATGATAGGATAACGGCACAATTTACAAGTCCTTGTTTTCAGTAGGTTATACTAAATACGGACAGGAGAGTATAAACAAATATTTAGTATTTGTTTGTTTATTTTTATTCAGTCTTAACTTTATATACCGTCATCAAGTACATTAATTGCCACGTCATGGATGAACCATTACCTATAATATGACAACGCTACGATGCAGTTAAACATAGCACTTAAATGAATTGTATTAATGTACCTAGAAGTTCTCATTAGCGTAATGGGAAACCTGAAATGAGTTTCTAATGTATTTTTAAGTTAATTGATTTAGATATTTTTGAAAGAAAAATGGGTACGATTTAGGATTATGTATGATTATATTATGGAACAAGCTTAGTGGTAGTAGCAGTAGATTATGCAGTAAATTTTGCACATTATCAGTTTGCTGTGAATGTGAACTGCTTACGATCTTAATATTTGTTTGAAGTTAAACTTGAATTCTTATTTCCTTCGTAAATCTAACTTTTAAAGGAAATCATAACTGCATCCATTTGTGTAAGTGACGAGTAAAGTACGGAATAGTATGTAGCCTATATTATTATAGGTATATAGCTCAATCAGTTTTGTATATTCGTAGCATAGCATGGAAGAACCAGGAAAGATAACTCATTTATTTAGCGGCTCAACAAACAAGTTTGGTAATTCGAATAAAGATGAAGATGATTGTCTTCAGTACTGGAAGTGTTACTTTGACACGGCTTATTGGATACTATACTCTCCAATTCGCTTGATTTGGGATAGTTCAGCAGGATGTTACAAATTTCGCTGTGGCAAATTTCAAAAAGTTAGTTTGTTGGAAATAACTATCATTGACGAAAAATTATTAAAGCCCTATATCTATATGTATTTACATAAAAAATGTTTATACTTAGATTTTGAGCTTGATCGTCAACATTCATGGAGAATTAGCTTTACTAAGTTTAACTCTATTGACTATCGGAAATATCGGGGAAATAGGAAGAAATTCTCCGATAATTTATTTCGAATTCGCATCATTGTTTTCTATTTTTAGTTTCTTGACTTACAGCAGATACATAATATGGACGAAGCAAGAACATTTTCTGTCTATTGCTATGCAGGCAAAGCAAATCTTAGAAAATTACTCGCAGCATCCAGAGATGAAGAAAACACGTTTCATTACGGTATACTTTTAATACTGAAATTTTATTTTATTTGGTATATTTATCGGTTTGGTTGGATATTTTCAGTACAAAGTCAAAGCTTTGGCTTTCATCATCATTGTATTCTTAAAACATGGAATTTATGTACTGATCATTCTGAGTACTATTAATAATTCGAAATGGGATCTCCAATTATGGTTATCAAATCAAAAGCAGATTATGGATACAATTTTTACCGTTGTAAATTACCACCCAATTTTCGTTGTTTGGTTTATCATTTCGGATCTCTACGATACAATGGCAATGGGATTTGCAGATACGTTCATCCTGATGACGGCTTTGATCCACTGTGATTTGGTCACTCGATTTACAGATTCGCTTTCGGAAGACCACTCCGACTTTAATCAGGCAATACCATCGGTTTCATTTAAAATTTAGAGGAAAAGTATTTTCATATCTTGTTCATCACGCAGATCATGGAAAATTATCAAAAACTTAAAAAGATAATGGAAGAAATGAGCGATGTTTTCGGAGTTTACATTGCTGCATTTACTATTTCTGTCATTTGGTATTATATCGTTCGATTGCATGCAATGGGGGACAATCCTAATATTTTTGGTAGTACACGGTTACCAAAAGTTCGTTAGTTTTTCCACCTAACCACGGGAAATGCTCTATATAGAGCAAATTGTCTATGTTTTTTCAATTTAATTACCCTATATCTATGTTTGCTTTGCTATTAGGAGGAAAATGCTTTATGATGGTAGGGATAGAGTAATAAACTCAACATCATCGAATCACGTGCCAATAAACGCCTCAATAGACGCGCGGATTGTTGAATTTAGTCTATAATTCAAGATAATTGAAATACTGAAAACATTAAATATTCAGTGTATTTGTCTAAAAAAAATACTAGTTACGACACCAAAAAAGAATGTCGTACACTTTAGTTAAGGATCTCCTAAATGGACTGGGGTTACCCCATTTGCTTCATACGTTTCAAGGTAAGAAAAAAATCCAAATTTACTATATACGGTTTACAACATTTTTAATTATAAATTAACATTTGAATGTAATTAAAACAATTATTTAATTAAATTTAATACGAGTTTGCTGCTTCCTCCGGCCGAAATTCCCTAAATTAGAAATGAAATTTATTAATATTTATTTGCTATTATGTCATTATGTTCATATTATATTGACATATATTAGCCATAATATTATTGAATACCTTTTCAAATAATCTTCAAAAACTGCCATTTCCTGTTCTTCGCTTAATTTTGAGAATTCTGTTGCATCAGAGTCATCTTGTGCTGATGCTGATCTGTAATAAAAAGTTTAATTTTTTACAAATTTTAGTCATGCTACAATCAAATAGTTAAAATTTAAAAAATTAAAAGTGTATATATTGAGTACTGACGGCAAAGTTTGTTTCGGTTTTACGGATACAGCACTTGGTGACCGCGCTTCAGAACTAGATTCCAATCTAAAAGATTATAGCAATAGCAATATTATTTAACTCATTGAAAAAAGGAATTTTTAAGTAAATATATATTGAGTACTAACGGTAAAGTTTTTTTCGGTTTTACGGATTCAGCAGTTGGGGACTGAGCTTCAGAACTGGATTCCAATCTAAAATATTATAGCAATATTATTTAACTTATTGAAAAAAGGATTTTAAAACGTGATAATTTTTTTAAAACAAAATTAAATGAACTTACTTTGCCAATTTGGCACGAACCCTGTATAATCTTTCGTAAGTTGCATGATGAAGTATTTTGTCAATAATTTGTTCATCAGATAACCCTTCAAAATGGCCACCATGAATTCGTAAATCTTTGTAGCTGACGTCAAACATAACCTCCCACTTCCTTTTTAAATTTTTAATGTCCATTTTTACTTTAAATTCTCTTTTCCAACTAAAAATAATAAAAAACGTTCACGGGCACACTAGTTAATTTGTATTATCAAACTAACTATCACTTATTCGCAACATATATGTTGCAGGGCATCAACAGTATTCACATTTCACGAAAATGTAGAGCTATAGATAGATAGCGACCACACTACTGATAGGAAGTTTATGCTTTAGCAATCAAATATATTGAATCCGAGCTGTAGATTGCAGTAGCAATCTAATAACACAAACTCAGTATACAACTTAGCAATCAAATTTATTGAGTACCCATTTGATGACAGGAAGCTAAAGTATACCTTGGCAATCAAATTTATTGTATCCTATTTAAGGAAAGTAAATAGCTGCAATGAAATTATAGAGTTTTAATAATAAAAATTAAATATGGACATATTGGCAATTACGTCATGAAAAACTTCTATCACGGAAATTTTTGAAAGTTATTTACTTGATACTTTATATTTCAGGTGAAGATTATGACGACACAACTGTCCTCTCAGCAACTGAGACAGATTTAACAGCGCTAGGACTCAACATAGGAAGCCGACGAAAGCTATTACGCCAGATCGAGCTAATAAACTCAAAACAGGTGTTTATTTGTCATTTATGTAATGAAGGATTCACAACATTGCAAGTTTTATTAGGCCATTTTCCTAATCATGGGTTGCAACAGAAAGGAAGGTATAAATGCGTCCATTGTGATGCTACATATGACTCAAAGAAAACGTTCTACAATCACTATCGTCGTTTTTTTATAGTACATAATTTTGAACATAATTTTACGGTTAGGAAAAATGCTGATAGTACTGGGAATAATAGTTTTGATTGTAACAATTCAGGTGAATATGATAGTCTTGAATTCGTCCACCATTCTAATGTAGAACCTTTTGACCAAACTATTTTGCTGGAGAAAATTAAAAAAGCAGCTGTAATGTTTAAGGCCCAATTACTTTCCTCAGGGAAAGTACCGATTTCTACATGTGAAGATGCTATTGTGGAATTGAAAAACCTTATTAGAGAAATAGTAAATGGCTGTAAAACAATTGCAATGAGTATTTTAGATTTAGAGACAAATAGCCAGAAATTATTGCGAATAAATGCTATGGAAGCGTATTATGACCCTTTTGATTCCATAGAATCGCAACATAAATTCGAAAAGTATCTTCAAACAAATGGCTATCTAATTCTTCCAAAGGCAATAGTGTTGGACACGGATATTAGATTTCAGAATACGGAGTTCTTGACTACACCACTCTACAAGTCTATAACAATGCAATATATTAGTATTAAGGAAACAGTCAAATCTCTTTGCTTACACACTGATTTGTTAACTGCTATTAAGAATACATGCACACATAGACCTCATGAATATAATTGTTTCAAATGTGGCAGTCTTAATAAGGAAATGTCTTCCTGTAATACAATTTATCTAACTATCTTTTACGATGACATGGAGGTTGCAAATCCCCTTGGTTCAAGAACCGGTAAACATAAACTGTCTCAATTCTATTACACATTTACCGATTTTCCGCTCCATATGCAATCTGTACGATCTAATATATTCCTTTTGGCATCTGTAAAAACAGAAGATATGAAAATTTGCGGACCAAATAGTGTTTTGAAGCACATTGTAAATGAACTGAAAGAGTTAAATACGTCAGGAATTGATATAGATACTGTAAATGGAAGAGAAAATTATAAAGTACGATTAGCACAAGTAGTAGGGGATAATTTAGGGTTGCATTCCATACTAGGTTACACTGAAAGTTTTAATTGTAATAAACATTGCAGAGTTTGTAGGATCCAAAAAAGTGAAGCACAAATTTCTACAAAAGAGGATAAATTATTGTTAAGAAATACAGAAAATTACGAAGTTGATGTAAATGTCAATAACGTTTCTTTAACTGGCATAAAGTTTAGGTCTGTTATGAACGATTTAGCATATTTTCATGTTACGGATAATTATAGTTTTGACATAATGCATGACATTTTAGAAGGAATTTTTCCTTATTTGCTAAAATTAATGATCAATACTTACATTGGTAAGAAATGGATCACATTGGAACAGCTGAACTTAATGTTAGAGTCCTTTCATTACGGACCCTACTATTCAAAAAATAAACCTTCAGACATTAAAGAAACTTTTTTGAAAGGAGCAGGGAAAGGTAACCAGACTGCTTCTCAAAATCTTTGTCTCTTGATATGTATGCCTTTGATCATAGGGCACATAATTCCAAAGGACGATACACTCTGGAATGTTTATTCTCTGTTAAGAGACATATTTAACATAGTATTGAGTCCCACACTAACCATTAGCGATACATGTCTTTTAGAAACTCTCATTACCGAATATCTAATTAAAATCCAAAAAGAGGGTGCCGCAACCTTGACTCCAAAACATCACCATTTGTTGCATTACAAAAGTTCTATTGAAAAAATTGGCCCATTGAAGCAGTTTTGGTGCATGGCCTATGAGTCAAAGCATAGATTTTTTAAGTCAGTAGCCCACTCAACCGGAAATTTTAAAAATATTGCCAAATCGTCTGCAGTTAGGCACCAAATTAATGTTGCGTACAGGATGATGCTAAACCCAAATTTTACTAAATGCGAACTTCAATATTCTCATTTTGAGTTAGAAAAACTGTCATATCACGTAAAAGTATTAATAGAAGAGTACATACACGTGCAGCTAAAAGATGAGGAATATAGTAAGACAACTACAAACATTTCTATAAATTCCGTATTGTACAATTTAAATTCTATTATTTATTTGGCATCAACTGAGGATGCCTATTTATTTGGAAAAATTATCAAAATTGTCATTTTGGATTCAGGAGTAATCTTTGTTGTAGAGGAAATGCATGGTTACTTTGAAAATCATATTATGAGTTACCAAATAATCAGCAACAATATTAACAGAGTAGTAGATCCCTCGAAAATGAAACTTAAAACACCTATGAGTGAAATGAAATGTGCCAACAGTTCGTCAGGTTTTGTAACATTAGCCTGCAAACTATTTTAGTGTCTTTGAAATGACTTCCTAATTAATTAATGGAAATTATGATGCAAAAAAACAAATGCGCAATTGCTTATATGTTAATTTTAAATAATATTCATTTGTATAAAATTTTGTTTAAAGCTGTGAAATAGAAATTAATAAATTGTTAAGAAGTATTAAATATGTCCGATATGTCGTTGCTTACAGTTTTTTGAATTACCATGATTTGATGAGCTTGAGCCGAAAAGTAAAATATAATGACAGTATTACTGTAGCAGTCAAATATAATAATATGCCATCATATTTAGCATTCAAATAAAATCATTCAATCAAAATCATAAAATCCCTTTAGCAGTCAAATACGGTCATAGTGAATTCCTTGTAGCAATCAAAGATAGAAGTAGTTAATTTCATGAAGCAATCAAATATTAACATATGAAAACGAATCATAATAAAAATGCTTGTGAAATCATTGAAGGACTATATGTAAAGCTAAAATGTAACTTTTTTGCTTATAGATTTTTAAAGAATCTGTTGAAATCTCTGGGTTGGATTCTGATGATATTCCGATAGTACATCATACTACTGCAAATACTTGCACAGATCTAGTTCCCTCCTACGCCAATTTGTCGCCAGTACAATTTTCTCCAGTCTCCGAAATCCCCGCTGATTTTACTTCTGATTTACATCATAGCAATGGCAATGATAACCAATGCATGGATACAGCTACTGGTACATCATTTAGTAGCCACAATGTTGCCAACACCTGCTGCCAATCTGCTTCCACCGATAATGCAAAATCGTGCAAAGGATATCAATACAGTCGAAATAGAAGTATGGATGTTCCTGAGAATTCCTTGAAGGCTCCGTATCAAACTCCTTATCATTTTGTTAGTTAATAGATAATCCTATTTTATTTTTTTTGCTACCATTGAAATGTAACTGTTAATTCGCAGAATATTAGTAAGGTGTTAAATGAAGATGGCCGGACGAAGACTTTAATGGAAAGGATGAAAACAAATGATTATGTCTACAGAGATGATCGTAGGACAATTTCAGCAGTTTTGGTTGATGCTTTATTTCTTAGCTTGGGCCCGTAGTAAGTATTAATGCTGCATATAATCAATAATTTATTGAAATTATTCGAGGCTAAATGGAAATATGAATTTCAGTCCTGGAAAAGATGCTATGGTTCAATTAGCTGCTGATTTGGTCGCCGAGTATGGATCTCTCGGTAATCCCATTGAAAAGGATAGGGGCGCATCAATGTGGTACTTTTACACTAGTGGATTGCATAATAGTGTCGGTTTTTTGGAAGACAGAGTAAAATCACAACGTCCGTCATTTATTAAGATAATGGGATACTCTAAGAAAACTAAAAGACATCCTTGTACCACTTTGGAAGATGACTGGGATTCAATAGATGAAGGTTCTTTGCTTTTTTACATTTTATTTTTCATTACGGATTTAATAATAATTATAGAATGATTGAATAATTCAATTGCTTGGTATAGATTTAGACTCATTTCCTGACGAAGCTAAAGTACTCTTTCTTCAATCCAATTTTGACGGAACGGAGGTTCGCTCTTTGATGGCTGAAACCGTGTTTCAACGAAGAACCACAATTAAAAATAGTAACTTAGAAATAGTTGCTGATGTTTGGCCAAGGCTCTTTGATATGAAAAACATGGTAATTCAGGCAAATCTTTCTTCGTGACGGTAGAACACTACTAACTCCTTTACACCTTAAATTTAGGTTCAGCAAGATTTTCAAACACGTCATCCAAGCAAATCGATTTTGTTATACAAGTTATGGCCTCGTGTAGCTTTGGAAATTTTAAATTACTGCGAAAACATGGGAATTTGTAAGACACTTGGAGTATTGAAGCCTAGAGCATCTTTTACTCAAGGTAAGTAACAGAAAGACGGAACCTAAAAAGTCGAATATAGAAAAGTTTGTCTTAGACAGTTTGTCTTAGACAGTTTGTCTTAGACAGTTATTATGATATCAGTCCCAGATAGCTTTTTTATAACAAAATAATACTCATTTAAATTAATAATACAACCTTTGAATTAGCAGATAATGTCAACATAGCTGCATTTCTACTCCTGGCAGTCATTCTTCCTCAGTGTGGAAGAAAAACTGTGACAAGTGAAACATTGGATGATGTGACAACAGTCCGGAGTTCTGATCGGAAAAGAAAAATGGTTATAAAACAGCCAAGCAATAATGTGAAAACTGTGAAGGCGTCCAAAATTGAGTGCCTTGAGTCCATGTTTTTTCATAAAGGGGTAAAATACTTAAAATTTAATACTATACGCTCCAACGCTAAGAAACTATGTTTTAATAATGATGGACTTGTTATTTAAATTTGCGTAGGAAAATTATAATCCCAAGGAAATACTCCTGGAAAATAAGCAGAAAACACCATTTATCCTTGCGATTGGAAATTACAAGGATTTGGATTTTAAGCAGTTTTGGATTGTTTTTGATAAGTACATAATGCCGTGTGACCCTAATTTTTTAGCAGCTTTAGACACGTGCTTTAAAGCTTTTATTGTTTTGAAAAAAGATTTTCCAAAAGAGTCTTTGGCACCCTGGCAATTTATTGATATTGCAGTATTTGGTAGAAAACTTGATCCCAAAATAGTTTCTGCTACGGTACAAGGTTTGCTGGGTCAAATAATGTCACGAATTGATTCAATCTAGCTCTGTATTACTTAATAATATATAAAAGTTAAACAAGTTTGTTCAAATTACAATTAAATAAATTTGGCAATTTATGCATGCTATTATTGTTAATTGTTAGTACTTAATGGTTAAAATTATTGTTAATAGCTTTTAAGGTTCCTATTTGTCAGTTAGGTAAAATTATAATTTTTAACTGTGTATTTAATGCTGATTCTATCTAAATAAAAATAAGATTTGGGGTACAATGATATCGCATATCGATTGTCGCATACACTATCATCTATCCTTGGTTTTAAAGAGGGATGCATCATATTTTTGCATTTAGTCGGTAGAAGGTAATCTTAACTCTAAATAGAGTAATTAGTTTAGTCTATATAGAATAACACATGAAGCATTAAACTCCCTAGGCTATCGTAGATTTAGAGCAAAACTTTAACTAGATATAGAGGAAGCGTGGTTACCTGGTGTTCCATCTAACATTTCGGACGGATATAGAGTTACGGCTATGGCTGCAGTAAATAGAATAGAGTTTTGCTCTTAATAGAGCATTCCTTTCTAACCGTGTATACTCCGAGTAGTGCACCTACTTTACTTCCTAGTCATATTTTACGTCATTGCCAAAGGAAATAGCCAGGTTTGTTCTAGCAAAACGAATACTTTTAATTGCAAATCTTCCGAAATCAATTTTTGATTTGCTTAATATGCTACAAAGATAGGAAAATTCCGTCTTTGGCTCTACAAGAAAGAAAATTACGGGAGAGAAGAAGCGACTAGTAAAGAACTAATCGTCACTTTCGATGAGCTCACCAACGACCCAGTTGCCCTTTGCTTTAAAGGAATATTTACTGTCACGTACAGCACAATTGAAAAGGTAATGTAAGTGATGGCAATGAAAATATTTTGTTTGCAGATCAGCATGATTAGCTTGCGATGTTCGCATGCTTTTGTTTTCACCTCGGACAGTCTGTCTGTCTGTCTGACTTTCGAACGGGTGCAGATAATTCGTTCAAACTTTCTATACTTATTGTTAGGGTCTAAAGGAAGGCTATGGTAGAAAATGGACAAAATCGGTCACACCCCCTGAATGGGGGAGGGGTTAAAAATCTATAAATTGACGTAACTTTAGTTCATCCTAGAAAGCTGGGATTTAGATTAATCGAAATAGAAAGGTGGCAGCCTCCTCAACACTCCTAAATAGGTCAATGGTAGGTAGGAATAATACTCTGCGTAAATACGAATAATATTCTGTGTAAATACTAAATATCGCAAGCTTTTTACACTCCGTTACAATGGTTTATTTGTTCTGGAAATTGAATTTATGTGTACTATGTCTGTTTAATTTGATACTTAGTTGATTGGAATGGTCATTACTTACACAATGGTGGCAATGCAACTTCAGGAATCCAAGAAAGGTGTTGAGTAATTGGAATTTCAAGGTCTTAATAAAAAGATTGGAATGGGAAGGACTCAGACTCACTATGAAGTCCAAACTCTTGACACTTCACTAAAGATTAGTTAAAATGATCTTACTTAAATTTTGATAATTTTTGAGATGTTTGAGTGTCGTTACAAACTTATAAATGAAAAGATACTTGCTATAATGCAAGTAATCTGTAATAAAATACTAAAACGTGGATAAATAAAGTTAACTAAATAAATATTATAAATATTATTGTGATCATAGTTTTTTTTAGTTTGGAAAGACTGGTTAAAACAAAAAGTAAAGTGAAAGCTCTATACTTAATGGTATACAGCTAAGCATGAAGCTGTAGCTGATTTAATCCAATCCATAAGTCCCAAGAAAATTTAGTGCATGGACCTAGATATATATATTATTATGTTGGACCTAGGTACATAATTGTATATCATACAATTTCAAGGGCGTAGCTAGACCGGCCATGTGGGGGGCTTAACTTTCGAAGTCGTTTTAAAACCGATGAAAATCGCGCGAAAAGTTCTGCTGTTTTTCGCCGAAACTCTTTTTCTGGAATTTGTGGGGTGGGGGGCTTGAGCCCTCTAACCCCCTAAATACGCCCTTTTAAGAATAATGTTTACAAAAGGCACAATATTTCCAATTTGTACGATTAAAAAAGACAAGTATGACAAAGTAATGAATTGTGGTTGTGAGTTCAATTTGGTTCATCTGAGAAATTCGTGTCATTAAACTTCTTCGTTTACCTAAATATGATTACTAAATGATAATGAACTCACAGTAATGGCACAAGGTATGCATAAGATTTTGAACAGTCTCGCTGATGTCGCGTTCTATTGAAGCAAAGCTACCAAAGTGACATAGCTAGAAAACATTTTACATCGTAGCGTAATTAATATTATAGGTATTTACTAGGAAAATGGTGCCTAAGATTGAGGTATTTGTGAAAAAGGTAGAAACAGGGTTCCAGGATATCGAAAATATCTTGGAAATTATAAAGCGAGATCAAGATAGCTGTCTAGAATACTGGAGAGTGTTCTTCAATTTCGCTTACTATCTGCTGTTTTCACCGTTTCAATTAGTTTGGAACAGTTCTGGACACTATGTGCTGAAATCGGCTGGACTATTTGGGAAAGTAAGATGAGTTTGGTGTCCCAATTATTTTCATGAATTGGAGAGAATAGAATATCATTGATTTTCATCAATTATTTTCCAGGCAATTCGTTGCACAGCAATTCTCATGGGACATCTTTTATTTCTACAAAACATGACGAGCATGGTCGAAAACTTTTCAAATACCAATAGAGAAATCCTCTACTTTGAACTAGCATCTTTGTTTACGGCTGCATATTATTTGATTTATTCACAATATGTCCTTTGGTACAAGAAGAACAAAATATTATTGGTAGCTACCCAAATACGGAGTATTCTGAAAAGTTTTCAGCCACAACCAGCGAAACAAAATGAAAGTCGATGGAGGCTGACCGTAAGATAAGTATATAGCATCCATCCAGATTCAGAATATATATTACAAATTTAATGTATGTGATTAATGGTGTAAAATTTTATTGTCTTCTAGTTCAGCCTCAAAGCGGCTTTTGTTATCTCAATAATTACCATAAAACCCACTTTGCATATTCTTACGGAATTTGAGGAATGTAACTGGAACTGGCAGACCTGGTGGATTTTAAAAGAGTCCCGTGCCCAAAAAACTTTGATATTCCCATCTCATTTCATTTGGACAGGACTTTATATAATATTCCACTGTTACAACAGTATCGTTTTGACCCTAGCAGATTCCTTTATTCTTGTCACTGCACTATTATACTGCAATATCATGTCTCATTTTTGCCATTCTTTGGAAACTGAAGATTTTCAAAAAGTGATGAATCACTTTAGGTGTCTAAAAGCCCTATCTGAGGATTTGAGCGATATATTGGGTCTTTGCATTCTCTGTTTCACCTTTTCTGTTACAACATTTTACATTGTTCATCTATTGAACATTATAGACCAGCCTACATATATTGTACGCATACTTTATATATTTCTAACAGCACATTTTGCGACAATATTTTATTTCATAGCCAAAGCAAACAACCAGGTAAGAATCAGCTTATTTTTTCAAAATACGTTCCTCTTCATGTATAAGTTTTAACTTTTTAAAGTTTTTCTTTTGAATAACTAAGTGGGACAAATTTTATCTCTGGCTCAACCGGAAAGAAAACTACGAAAACGAAAATCTGTCGTTTAAAGAACTGACAGTAATATTACATGGGAGTCATTCCATTGCTTTAGGGACACGAGAAATATTTATCATCACCTACAGCTCTTTAGGAAAGGTATCTTTTAATTCGTGCTGAATTGCATTTCATAGTTTTATTTAACAGAAGTTCGGGAAAATAACTTCACCAAATGTTTTTGACTTCCTAGTTGGCTGGAATGGTTTTGACGTACATACTTGTGGTTATGCAATTACGCGGCTCTGGGAAGCAATAAAAACAACATTACAAACAGGTGGACAAAATATGGAAAAATTGTGTTTCATCGGATTGCCGTTGCTTGATTGGTTGTGACTTGTGTGAACTGTGTCCTCCGATATTTTATTATTCTTTCTAAAGCATTACAAAGCTTAATATTTTGACAGCCCATTTCATTGTTGTTATTGTGCAATATCCTTAGTACTTTTTATATACCTACTGTAGATGTTATCTGGATCTATTTTTTAGCACAAAACAGCAATTATCACATTATCAGTCACGACACGATGCTTGAAATTCATTACCAATATTAATTAATTTTAGGTGTACCTAGATGCATAGTGAGAATAATATAGTTTGCATTGCATGTAAATTAGAATACAACACCGATAATAATACAATATGTTAACCATGTTTTGATTAAGCTAACTATTTCAGATACAAGGTAGAAAAATCGTCCCCTTTTAGTGTATCAATAAATAGATTACACGGTTTTTGATTGTTGATCAAGATGTATATACTATTTATTCAATTTTAGCTAAATATGTCCCATATAATGATACTTATTTTATTAGTTATTACAAAGAGGAAGGCACACTCTAGCCCTCTTGGTCGAAAACCATCCGGATTCTATTATACGATACTGAGATAAACATAATAAGATATTAAATTGTTAAGTATGGAGAAAATGTTCACTGTGAATAGTCTACATACACTTAATTAGATAGAATCATATTTAAACTGAAGGAAATAATTGAAGTGAGAAATAAAAGCATTTACACTCTCAAAAAATAGCAATTAGCAAATTCAAATCCATTGCCATTCCCAAAAAATAGTAATTAGCAAATTCAAATCCATTTTCTTGAATGTCAGTGGAGAAGTTTACATGAAGTCCTGGTCGCGTCTCGGAGTAGGGTTAAACATATCATCAGAAAAGATAGCCGTGATAAAGTCACACATGAATTTGGACTTGTCTCTCAACTGCTTCCACAAATCAGGAAAGTCTGTCATCATATTGACAAATTCGAACTTCTTTTCCAGCATCTAAAATTAAAAAAGGTCTCATTATCGATTTGGTACGATAGATACAAAATACAAAACAAAAGTTTTTGTTCTTACAGTCTCAGCTCCAAAACGGTTCACCAGCATGCCAGCGCACATCTTGATTTGCATCCCATTCATAAATGGAACCCCATCGACCTTAGGTGCCTCGATAATGCTCTAAGAAACAAAAATATTTATTTTCGCCGTTCTTCAATATGAAAATGAGAAAAGAGTTTACCGCTGCAAGTAATCGCCCCTCCGGAACGAATGCACAGGGAAGATCCCATATAATTTCCACTGGATCAGCGACATTGTTGTCATATGGGCAACGATGTATCGGAGCACCCTCTTCTTCGTTGTCAGAATGCTCGTCACTGGAATAATTCGAGTCATTCCCTGAACTAGACTCCATGTCTTCCTCTTCTTCCGCCTGATTGGCATCTCTGAGCTGTTGCATTTGCTCTCTTAGCAAATTCTCCAGGAGAATGACGTGACGTGGACGTCTATCTTCAACTGCCGCAGCTCCTGCTACTGCACCCACGACATTTTCATTTTGTTGTTCCTCAAGCTGATCATTTGGCTCCTGCTTTGCGGCTGCTCCAGCAGCTTCTGCATTGTCAACTGGTTCCTTCTTCACATTCAATTCGATTGTCACCGGGTAGAGTTGCAATGGAACTGCGAATTTTCGGATATGTTCTCCAACCTGGTATTATTAACAACACAAATTAATTTGATCTACTATTAATACGAACACAATAAAAGAAATCAAAACAATTTCCGTTTCGTCACCGATTTTTTGATTGATGATATTATGCAACCATTGCGGCTGGACACATTATACTTCAGCTTTTCATCCAAGTCGATCTGTAATATCATGAGTCATTACGTAACTTTTAGTTTACTCTAGTTTTTTTGGAATACAAGTGTAAATGCGAAAAAATGCTAGGGTAGAATAATATTTTCAATTTTGGGACAAAAATGGCAATGTAAAAGTGAGCAAAAAATTTTAGGATTACAAATAATGTGGGTACATCTATGAAAGCAAAATATTAGAAATTCAAGTACCTTATTCTGTTTAAAAAGTTCTTCCCAAGGCATTTCAACGTGCACTTTTCGGATGATGCCAGCCTTTTCCACAGCATCTTTCACTGATTCCAGGTTGGTTCGCAACTCCACGTTAACATACTTGTTGGATGACATATCGATGACTCCGTCCTGGAAAAAACAGAGAGTTTTACTTTGATTGATTAGATCGTGTTAGGTAGAGCAGAAGTGATTAAAACTCAACCTTATTGACTCTGTAGAGAAATACGTAAGTACTGGGACTGACACTGGACATACTGATGAAAATCTTAAGAGAATTGTCTTAAATGAGCTGAAAACTACAGTTGACCCTGTCTCGGAATGACAAATGTGAATGTAGGTTGCAGTGTAAATGGCGACAAACAAGCGACGACAAGGATTCTGAGGAGTATGAAAGAAGATGCCACAGTTGCAATGGCTTGGCTGTCGATTTGACTCAAATGGCAAAGGAAAACTTCGAACACAACTCAGGAAGCAGACGAATGCCAATAGTGATTGGTGACGTGTCAACGCTTAATTTTGAGTTGGCAGCCTGCATATTTTTATGGTCTTTAGACAGCATGAAAATTCCGCTTGACAGCTATATGTGAATGTGGCTTGAGCTTTGAGCCTCGCCTGACTCTGGCTTCATTTTGCAAAGGGAATAGCTCCAATTTGCGCATCAGTTTTTCATACAATAGCTAATACTACATTCCAAATACTTACGTAATACTTGACAACAATTTTGAGCTCTACTTTTATACTTTACTACTGTTGTATTAAGTGTGATGTGTTCATAAAAACACATTTTAAAAGACTCTACGCTCTTAACTGTTTCCTGTCTTTACTATTCTTGATTTTCTAAATTATTCTGAGTAATGTAAATGAACTGTATGGTATATGGTTTGAATGTAAATGAGAATGGAGTGGATAAGTCTTTATTTTTCATTTTATTTATTTAATAAATATTGCAGTCAGTTCACAACAGTTCATGTTGATACACTTTCGCGTATGCATACATGTGTTATGTATGTATTTAAGTATTGTATTATATTGTAAGTACATAGGTAGGATGTTTTTGTATGTAATGTAAGTTACATTAATTGTCCACAATTTAAACGATTGTTTCAGCTAATAATTCAAAGAAAATTTCGTTACCTACTCCATCTAAGTACACTGTCTGTGATTTTGATGTATGTACTGACTCAATACAATACTGAGTTTTTGCATATAAAAACAAAACAATAACAAATATTGTATGTAAACTTATGTACTGAGGTAAAAAAGCGTTCCTACTGTACAGCACCATGTTCATTAGATACAAATAGTAGTAGTTAGTATAAAGTAGGTAAATTACACGGATTTATTTTAAAAACCTACTATAAAAATTTAAACGGATCACATGACAAAAGCACTCGAAATAATTTCCATGAAATGTCACGTATTTCGTATAAAATCGTAACTCGTAATTTCAAATTATTGTCCATGAAATGATAGCAAATACATTTAATTATTATTAGTGAAAAGTAACAAACAGTTGTAGCTCCAAAAACTAATCTAGTACCAGACCAGATCAAAATTAGAGTTACCCACTGTGCTTATTTTATTGTTTTTTTGTTCAACTTTTTAGGAAATTGGAATGATTATTTTTTACAACAGTGCCTTATTTAGATGATTAATCTTACATAACAAAATCCTTTACAAAACAACATCAACAATGTCCACAAACAATAATACCCCATGATTGCGTTAACCACCGGTTTGTGGTAGCTCCCCGGTGGTATCTGGTTGGTAATTAACATTTTCTAAACGAGAGATACATTATCATTTTTAATAATACAACAATCACTTCCCATTTTTAGGTACGATTATAGCTTCGTAAGGTAAATGAATACACTCACAATTATTACCTACCAACTGAGCTAATAGCTGCAGATACTAAATCTAAGTACAAATATAGGACCTGACCTGACCTTACTCTAGTATAACAATATATAACAAAACAGAACACTTGGTTTACTTAAAAACCATTAAAATCTACCACACTAAATTACAGTGAGAGATAGGAAACTATATACACATCTGACGTGATATAGTACTAACTTAACTACGATAGAAAATACCACCAAAGCCAACCCAACAGACCGAAATTCCATAAAAATACTAAAAATATAGATAATTACTCGCTAATAATTACAAACATCTAATTAGTAGACTTCCTTTTTAATTCGTACAACTAACTTTTAGAAGTTTGGCAATTGAGAAGATTGATGTGATTTTGATTCATTTCCATTATATTTGTGGGCTTAAGTGTGTCATACTAAAAGAAAACTACTTGCTAACAATACAACTGGTAAATTCTTCTACAACTACTAATGGACAATTTCTTGTGAGATTCCTATTCTTTTCTTTTTGGTTTAGTTATGTAATTATATCTTGTCTCAAAACATCTTTCTAAATTTACAGTCGTTAATACTACTGAAATTACAACCATGAGTTCTCCCACCACTTGCTACGACACTAATTCAAATCATTGTACACCTTGTCCAATCCAAAACTAGATATCTGCATTTCTATCGCTAAGAAATCAAATGCAAATCATCATTTATATAGTTAACACCTGGCTACATTTGTGAATTTTTAGTACATCACTACTTGGTGCTATTGCAGAATGTGATTGTAGTGTGAGTAGTGTAGTGAGGTGACTAAAATACTACGTAACAGTAAGCCCACCGTAAAAATATTGTTAATCCTAGCTACATGCTAAAATAACCTAATCGACTAAACTAGACTACAACTGATTAACATAAGTACATAATAGTATAACAATAGTTAAGTTAACATGTTATTAGTTTAATTAATGTAATATCTTTGTACACCGAGTTTGTCCTCAAACACCGATTTAAAAAAAGCAACATTTGACCATAACATTCGAAACAAAAATTCGAATCCATTAAAGTAATGATTTTTTGACAAAATTTTGCTGTGTGTCTCCTTTGACGGCACAGCAGTCATTTTCTTCCACATGTGTATAAAATGCCTAATTAAGCTAAGTTATCATCATTGTAAAAATCCTGTTTTATATTTCCTAGAATATAAAAATGTAACACAGATTTAGGTTAATTGGTTATTTAAAGCTAATGTAATGAATTGCTTAAGTTCCTTTCTTGCCATCAACTGTATGAGGTTACGAGTAAAATTAATTCGCTTTTAATTCTGCTTAGCTTTAGTTTACGTTAGCTTATACATTACTTATCGTCCTAAATCTAAATTACTGCATTATGTGTTTATGGTGTGGTCCCAGTGAAGATCCTCTCCACGGCCGACTTTTGGCTAAGAAACACACTGCAGAAGCAATGTAAAGTAGGAGTAAAAGACCACAGACGACTGAAAGAACTAGAACTGAGTTTTTAGTAGGGCAGCTTCCTGCAGGACCATATTCTCCGTCAGAGAATTGACGAGGTCCATATCCTCCTGATGCTGGCCCATTTGAATAAGAACGAGTTCCAGATCCTCCAGCCATATTTTCAAAGGGATCATTGGGCATGGAATATTTGGGCATATTGCTGGGGAGTTCTTCATTGAAGTCCAACACAAGAATTTCTTGACTAAGGGTAAGGTCTGCGCTGGTAGCGTTAGGGTTGGCAATGGCAGTTCCGTCGCTTCCGTCAGCAGCGCTACGACGCTTCCTTCTGCCGTATGAGTCGAATTTCTCTCTATTGTATGTACACTCCGCCTGAAATGGGCAAAGAAATCAATTGTAAAATATCTTCTAGTAGTGTTGTCATTGAATAAGAATTATAAAGTTAGTTTTGAGATTTTTCTTACAGCTGGACACGGTCCTAGACAATATTTAACATTGCATTGGAAGATGACTCCATATGATTCTGTGAAACGGAAGGCTTCATATTCTGAGATCAGAGCAGACTGACTGGATTGTGAGAATTTAGGGAAGATTGATGGTTCAACGGGACAACTGCAAAAACGTTTAAGTGTTTAACCTTTTAATGTAAGCGTTCGCTCAATTAACTATGAATGAATGAGGTAATAAATGAATGAGAGCGAATCAAATCAAATTGTAGTTGTAGAATGGAAAGGAAAGCAATGTGAAGAAGATTGAATAGACTTACCCGTCGTCATCAATAATGTTAAAAGTAGATCGTGAGTCCTTGGCCATAGCAATGCAGCTTCGTGCAAAGATTCCGTAAGGAGCTGCAACAAAAAACACAAGAGTTCCAATTAATAGGGAATCAAGTCGTGAGGATATTCTCTTCCTTTTGTTTTGTTCTTGTATCTATAGACTCATCTCTTGTTTACACACATATCAGAGAGCATAGGTATCTCAGCTACTATTTCCTACAGAGGTATTGCTGAAGTTACTGTTTCAGATCTCTGAATGTGACATAATGAAGCAGGAAATAATACTGCTGCTCAATGAAATAAAGGAATCCCTAAGTTGGCTAAATAATTTTTCGGAACTGCTAACTGGTGCGAGTCTTTAAGATTCTTAATTGCAAATTCCTCGACCCAAATACACCTTTGTTCAATCAGTCAGACCTTATAACATTCTGTGAATGTGTAAGAATGGTATAACGCTAAAACTGAGACGGGTCGTAAATATATCAACTTACTATTGTTGGGAATTTCGATTCTGAAGGTAAGACGATCTCCGATGCGTACAGTTTCCACTTCTTTGCCAAAGTTGTCCAAGATCTTGATTTTTGGTGGGGGAGCCTCTGGGGCTGAGGTGATGGAAATTGTGTCCAAATCACGAATTGGCATCATTCCGAATGTGATGTTGCGAGAGCTGATGTCGTATGTACACTTCACTTTGTAGATTTTGTCGGCTTTAGTCATGACCACAGAATGGTGTTGGAGAACCACCGTGTTCGTATAAACTCCTCCCTGAAACAGTCAAAGGATACAAAAAAAGTTCTTTATTTGCTCAGTATCAATGTACCTGCTCAATGCAAATCAAATGTATGCATTAAGATCTACAACGGGATTTTATGATTTATATTTTATTCCACTTTGTTTTGTTTTCCTTACCACAGACTGAGTGTTACAATCTTGACCAGAGAGACTGAGGTCGAGACGGAAAACATCTGAGTCAATGACATCAACGTTGCAAGTCTCTGAACGTCCCATAGCATAAATTCTTCCGTTGAATGGTTTGTTCGTACGCACTTGAACGGCAATTCTTGTGTCTTTGCATTGTACTTGGACTAATACAACAAATACAGTATTGGTGTAACAGGAAAATCAATAATACTTTTGATATCTAAAAAATCTCTTGCGATTAGCAATAAGATACATCATTAAATCCACTTACCATCGTAGCAAGTTCCAGTGTGATCACAGTCTTCTCCATTGACATCAGGTTTGAAAGTTCCAGGGTTCATTCCGTTGATATTGAGAGGATCATCTTCCATGATGATGGGTTCGGGTTTATTTTTATTGACTTGTTCATCGCATTGATTTTCCTGGTAGGTTCCTAGAGGCATCCCGTTGTCGAGCAAAGGTCTTTCGGTGTTAAGGTAAGTAGCAGGGCCATCAGGTAAAGTGCGGTGATCCATATGGTACATTTGGCAGTTGTAACCGGAAGTGACGCTACTTTTGAAAAGGAAAGATCGGCAAAGGAATTCATCTTCGATCTCGCAAGCTCGTTTGCATCCAGCCAGCCCAGAGGATTGTAGTTCTTTGTCAACGTAATAGTGAAGACCAACATAATGAGCGACTCTGTCAGCTGGGACGCCCACTTTGGCTTCAGCGTACATTTTCTTTGTCTTGCACGTTTGATTCCCTTGAAGACAAAGATTTTCAAAGTAGTCTACTCCTGTGGCATCAACGAAGGCCGAGTCGGGGGCGGTTCTTCTGTCCTCTTCACTCAAGTGGCACTGGAGGGTCACGTAATTGTATTCTGCAGAGCGGCAGGTAAATCGGCGCTGTGGGACACAAAGAAAATTAGGATTAAGGCTAATTCTATATCCGTGGATATAATAACGTTTATTTCAGCCACTGTAAAAAACGTAATGAAGCGCAAATTACAATAGCTCCGCAAACAGAAACATCCATCAAGGAAAATAATAGAAAGACTTTCTTTAGATCAACTACTACTTAACATTGTTAGATTTTATAATAAGAAAAGCAAAAAAGTAATTACTTTATTTTACGTGCATGTGTATGCATTTCATTACTGAAACAAAACAAAGCAACAGCAAATTTTCCTTCCAATCTGGCCTGTGTTTTCCTTTGCACTTTAATTTTTCCTGTCTCTAAGACCATCTTCTACTCTATCTTCAACCTGCTACCTTTGCTTCAGTTGCTATCATGCGAACATTTGAAATTGAAAACCTCGTCGCTAACGCCAATTTCCTTGATGATGCCAAGCAAATGAAACCAAACCAATTAAAGTGCATGTAAGTAATTCTTCGATACGCTTATTATTGCATTTACTTATTGCAAAATTAATTATTACAGATCTCCTCTGATTATCTCACCACGACTCGACTTTAACTCAACGAATTTAAACATGCACCCAGCAACTACATTTCTAAATGACTTAATCTGCCTTTTCCTTGTTTATTTTATTAGGTACTTTTGTGTCGTACCAAACACCTTGCCTCTCAGGTGTACATCATAAATGGAAATTCCAACAGGATGACTAATTCATCGCATTACCTTCTCTGTAGGATTAATTGCGGGGAGGATGCAAAAATTAATAGAAACAAAAAGCGAAGAAAAAAAAAGAAATGTGACACATTCTCTGTGATATGTGAAATTTTGGATTCTAAATATTCTAATAAAAGTTAATAGCGCATTGAAAACTTATGGAGTGCAAGTATAATTGTTTATAGGATGCACAAGTCAGTTTTCTGTGAGCAAGTGACTGCAAGGTCAATTCTATTTGTTCTCCCGTCGTCTTTTCATCCACACCCACGTAATTACATTAAAAAAACAGAAGCCCGTGAAGCAAACGCCAACTAATTACGATTTCAATCATGTAATGTTCCCTACATGTAATTTTCATTGCAATTCATAAATTTTTATTACGTTTTTTCAGCCCTAGGCATTATATAGTGCGTTCCATGAAAACCTCCAAGCATGCAATTGCCAAATACATAAAACAAAGTAAATAGCCATAGTGCACAGATGTTATCGCAGTATTACGAGCAGTCAAGTGAATACTAAACAAAAGACGGTAAACCAAAAGAACATTCCTGTCCTCATAATAATACCTATGTAGTAATTGTCATCGTAAAGAGTTCCTTTCCCTTTGAGTTAGATCAGTGAGAGTGTTCATTCCTTACTCACTTGCTAAATATTTACTAGTTACTCAAAATAATCAAAACAATTTGTGTACCAACAATATTCAGAATCAGACAATTGGATGACGCGCTTGAACCTATCTGTCGTCCACTGAAATATAATAACTATTTATGAATTGTTGCTATTCGGTGCTCTACATATCATTTACCTACTGAGGTGAACCAAACTATCTATGAAATCTGCTAATAATTTATTAGTACTGCTATTACCTATACAATAATCATTGGGTCAACTCAGACCGCCTTCGCAACCGTGCTTCGCATCGCAACTCAATGTTAAAAGTGTATGATTTGCGATGCGAAGCATGGTTGCGAAGGCGATCTGAGTAGACCTATTAATCCCTGAAAAATAAGTGCTAATTAAATTGGCCAGTAGAAATTACATAAACTGGAATTCTCTAGTATTCATTTTGTTTGGTTGTAAATGTTATGCTACTCATCTCATGGCAAGAAAATACTAAAACGCTATTTCCAACACGCCACAACTTGGTAGAGATGAGTTGGGTAATCGTTACAGCTTTTAAAGGGCTATCGATTGATGATTTTTTACAGTAGTGTAACATACTACCATTTTATATTTCGTTGGAATAGTTTCATTTATTGCGAAGTTCATCTTTATAACGAACTCCGTCAGCCTCCATGAGTTTGATCTCAAATAAATAACAAGCTATCGTGAATTACACGCACGCTTATGTAACCTGATGCATTTTATTTTATGATTAGCGTGATTAAGAGTACGGTAGTTGTCTGTATGATATAATGACAGTGTTGTGCTACTGCACTGAACTTTATGATTGAAGTCACAATGCTAAAGTATTTAACTAACGTCTTTATCTTGCACATAGTTATATCTAGTCATTTATTCTCGACTCACATGAATGAGGAGAGTTATAATAATTTCACTTGACTAATTCTACAAGAGAAGAAAACTGCTATTATTTGTCATTAGGAGTAAATTACGTTGGAACAATTCTGTACGTGTCGGTGGTATGCATGATTACGCACTTGTAATGTTTGTTGCGTAAATGTCTCTGTAGTTATCCACGCACAATCAACAGATGAATTTCCTGCTAGAAATGTGCTTCGAAACTCGCAATAAAAACTGGGGCAGTACAGTACAATTTATTACTGAGTCCATAGCATATAATATGTGATATATGCCCATAAAATAAAACAGTAATCTATAATATGATATAATAACTCAGAAGAGATTATTGCTGTGTTATCCCATTGTCATGTACGTTCCTACAGCTTCTGGGCTTCACCACAACAATCAAGCACACAAAACAACAGTTTTAATCCTCACTAAAGAACCAAATAGGAAAACAATTTGAAATTCCCATAGCCATCTCACTCTCTAACCACACGGCAGTGTCTGACCGCTAGACAATTCTAAACTATAAACAGAAAGCTGTACAATGTCAGCTATTACTAGTACATATTAACAAGTGTGAGAAAAACTAAACCTAAACGTTTTGGCGTGAATTCACGGAAATATTCTGCAGGACTCTACATATAACTTAAAAGATTATCATCATCAATCCGCAAATTGTGACATGATAGTTGAGATTTTATAGACAGGTCACTCAGATGCAGTTATGTAACTTAAATGGAGGCCAAATTGGAGCCAAAGTCGAGGGCTTCACATTTAAACTGTACAGTCCATGACGGGTCAAATAGACCGTTCTTTCTCCTCTTTCTCTACTGTATTAAGTAATGATTTAAGATAGCCTATTAATCATATCTATGCTTGCATGAAGATAAAAAGAGCCTTTATGTATTTCCAATACCAAATAAACGGCACGTACTTGTGCTCAGTCAAGATCTTTCAAGTTCAGTTCACATCAAGCATCCCAATAATTATTAGCAATACTTACATAATACAAAATTCTCATATCATAATTACGTTATGTAACATTTCATGTAACTGGACGTAACTATAAGCATTTATGTAGTCCTACTCTAATTAGTCATACTCACAGTAAATAGTCCAGCTAGACAGATTAATTCGAGCATGCAATAATATCAGTGAGACTTGATAACATTATTAAATTCTTTTGCAAATAATAGAATCTGATGTGTGTATAGGGAAGTGTAATATTGCAATAATATTACTAGTATCTGCAGTGAACATGTTGAGAGAGGACACGCTAGTGTAATCTTATCTTTAGCATCATTCATGTGTGCATATAGACGAAGAGAAAACTAACCGTACTAATAAGGCAAGGGATGTATGGAATGCAATGCCACGGCTGTAAATAAGGTAGTAATGCAATTGAATTCTATTAGATTAGTACAGCCTAACAAGCATAATAATCATATATACGTATAAAGTACATCAGTACACCACACCAGTAAAGCATAACAATAAAAATGCATGTAAAACCGGGTAGAATTTTTCGCCCCACCAACTCCGTTAGATTTCGTCAGCCAGTACAACTAACACTAACATAGCATGATATAAAGCATCAGACACATCACTCATCATCAAACCTATAGAGTACAATTCATCTCAACATGACTAGGACTCAGTATACACGATAAGAAATGATCAGACTCTTGATTCGCTCTTTTATCCTATTTATTTCTGCCTGTCTCTCTACACTCTACTCTAATAAGATTGTAATGTTTTCGTCTATCGCTAAGATCATCTCACTTAAGTTTATATCAAATCAAACCAGGCCATACCAAGTCAGGGAAGAACATAGTCAACGAAGCTTAGGAAAGACGAGCACACCAACATATGTCTTTTTATAAGTAATCCAGCAACAATCTTACTTTATCTTTGTACTATGCATTAAACACACAAGAAAAACAGTATATCACTGTACATTACAGTACTGTATTAGATATGGTAGATTCTATTGTGATTTCCACGATTGTGTTTTCTCTATGTGTATCTGGGGAAATAGTAAGTGAATAAATCCTACGATAACTCTAGCTAAACCCTCCCTCTACAGAATATATATGCACACTCAGATACTATTTCTGTAACTTCCTTTGCACTACTAAGAACTGTTTTTGTGTATTTATACCTATTGCTCGTTCACACACACAAAACTAAATGAAATAGACAAATGTAAAGCCCCATTCTTTCTTATTCTGCATCTGTGCAATTGCAATTCAAAGCAAGAAAAGGAAATACAGTTAAAAGGTCTCAATCAAAATGAAATATACGCATTATATCATTGTGCACATAGACATAGTATAGGGATGACTTCCTTTCGTTTGCACTAAATAGTGGAATAGTGTCTTATGATGTTAGTACAACTATGGTGAAGAGCTCCGTTATAATTTGAACTACTGTCTTCTCTATTACTCTGCAAATGACATAATATATGACTATGGTTTACTAGCATACACCATAAACTTGATTGTTTCTGTAGTATAACTTTGATGTAAGTGTCATAGCATAGTGTGATATTTATTACACAGATGCAATATACCATATAGTATGGTCAACATAATTTGTTCTACTAAAATATATATTGCAAAAATACCTTGGCTTGTTTAGTGTTATAAATTATAAGACACAAAACACACCAGGCAAGCCACAGATATGTGAGTACAGCTTAAATGACTTGGTTAGCTTCACCAAAGTATTCATTTTATTGCCCGGTCTGCCTGGTGTGTACTTTTACAATTTATTGTGTACTTCTTGGATTGTTATGTTGTTATCTGTGTGTTAGGTACGTGTATTTGATGAATGAACGCAGTGCCAATAAAGAAATACAAGTTCGAAATTTCCCTATAGGTAGGATTATAGTGTACCTACATAGACAACGAGGCACTTTGGCTGTAAAATGAAACACGTAGCTAACAAGTCATTATGCCAAACCGTAGCTTACCACGATGTACATTGTAAATAAAAACACGCGGAAAAAAGTCGGAAAGCAAATACTGAGAATTGTCTCTCTGTTACATTCTTAAGTTACTTAGTGTATGATTAAGCTATAGATTATAAAAAGTCGCTTTATAATAAGTAAACCCCGAAGAAGTCACTCCTATGTACTACTATTAGTGTCTAAATGTAAGTATATAGGATATAACCGGAGCCAACGGAGTTCCCGTAAGCTTTCAGTCTCTGAGCAATAAGCTAAACAACTAGGAATGTGAGCCACTGCAGTTTCAGTAGTAAATAAAAAGTGAGGTAACGTAAGGATAATGTAAAGGTAAACCAAATCTCATAATAAATCTTTATTAATGATGAAAGACTGAGAAAAATTCTTCTCTCATTAAATCCTCTTTGACTTCTTCCTCTTTACCTCACTTGGCTTCTGATTTTCCTACACGCAACTAGAAATAAATACCTAAATGTAAAGCAAGGTTGAGATTAATAGTAAACAACTGCATTCACTCAGCAAGAGTGCTAATCTCCACATGTAGTAATGTCTAAACTATAAGTCTACTATATCAAACAAATTATCGTTATTGCACAAATCTGGCTACTGACTGACTACCAACAATTTTCAAAGAGGATTAACAGAACTCTGAACAGTAAGAGCATTGCCAGCTAAGGTGCGTCCATTTTTCCATGTGCAGTCATCTGAAGTAAATATAAATTCTGTTATATTTTCTAAGGTTAAGGTTAGATACAGTATTCCTCTAGTTTCGGCTGATGATTGAGTAAATGATTGAAGAAATGAATGAATGAACTGAACTGAACTTGGCCTCTGATGAGCTTGACCAATCCAAACAAACCAACGGTTAAGAAGAGCTAAGCAAGGCATACAATTGCAATTATAAAAGTCCACGAGCAAAAAACAAGAGTAATAATCACATTGTACAATGGTTAGTAAATATATAATAGTGCAAGTACTTATACACAGTCTTCCGTACCCCAAAAGTTGTACATGCAAGTGCTTGGCTGTAGACGACACGCATTTAAGAGATATTTCCTATCACTTTGCTTAATCTTTACTCTTTGTTAGCCCAGATCATCAAAATGCAAACTGTCAAGCGAATGTTTTCTTTGGAATTTAAACAGCGAGTCACATTTTCAGTTCAAATGATATGGCATGTTGATCCATAATGACAATGAGTCTATAGGACAACCTTATGTAATGCATTATGCATTTGAACTTGCTTAAATTACTTTGTAGTAGGTACAGATATTTGCCGTAGTCTCTTCAGATAATGTATTAGGTACTCTGTTAGTCTGCAACGAGTACTACTATGTAGAATGGCTTTTCCTGGTCGGAAGAAAATCAAAAGCGAAGAGAAGAAACTGTTTTATTGCCCTAAGTGTGCAATGCAGTTTTATTTTGCAATGCTCTGCTTGATACACGCACGTGAGTTCCATCTAATAATGTATCTGTCAAGTTTATAGCGTACAGTGGTAGTTAAGCTTATAGTTCACTATTCTATTAAGTCATACATTATATTTTGTCTACAGCATTTTTTCCCATAATTTAAGTCAAAGTTATCATTTTGTGATATTTAGTCCTGGCGTGGTGTGGATTGCCTTGTCCATAACGATAACTTGAGCTAAACCAAGACAAGCCCAGCCAAATGTACGGTTACTTACAGCATAAATAAAATCCCTAATCCTACAGTCTAGTCGAGAATCTCTAAAAACTTGCTCTACCCGTCGTTACTGTGTTACATAGAGGTAGTGCTGAAACTAAACCAATCCAACTATGGAGATGAGTTAATGTTCTGCTACTAGATAAATCATATATTTTATGCCTTGTAGGTGAGCTAAGTGAATGCAATTGGAAATTGGATTGGAATACAGATGCTAATAGATAAATTCATATACTTAGATCTCTATCTGCAAACGCTCAACGACTTCACTTCACCTTAACTATCTTCAAATCTATACGCTATTTACTTGCTGCAGTACAGTAGAGTACAGCTGTCTGCAAAACTGTATTATTTCACATACTTTGGGATTTCAAGTGGAAGAAAACTACTTACTGGGAGGCAAAAAATACCAATTTATGGTGTAGCTTTCATCGGCCTAAAGTGCAAAGGCAAGTGCTTTCATTCCGATAAGTACCGTGTAATTTATGTAAATGGGGAAAACGCATTTTGACAGATGTTAATGTTTCAACAGCCGAGAGAGATGAACTGCTTGATTAATTGAGTTAAATCTTACCTCGTTCAGACAAGCAGCAAGACAGGCTTCTTTCGTCGATGTAAATATCAATGTGTTATCCAGATTTCGCAACATTTTATTCGGAACTCGCTCAAACGTCCATGGCCTTGAGCACACTTTTTCTGCAAATCAATCAAATTTTAATTGTTAATATTTAAAATAGCCACAAACTTAAGATAACGTTACTGCATAATCATGATCTGCACAATATGGTGAAAAGAATTGTTATAAGATTTGTTTATGTCTTGATAGAAATTAAATTCCATCAAAACACAAATCCATTTTTTGCAATTTTGCCATTGTTTCCACTGCAGTGTTTGCACATGTTAATTTATGTAATTTTTACTACTGTTTGAATTCATTTAATAGTAGTAAAGCATTCAATTGTGTGTGTCTACATAATGTAAGTAAATAGTCAAATTGCATCAAGAATTGCATGTCTCTTTTTGCATTTTGAATTTCATTTTGCTACAATACCGCACACGAACTTAAGACAAGGAAGGCCTTTAGACTAGACAAGTCTAATGATAATAAGTTGTAATAAACAATGCTGGATCTATCAGCTCGGTCTGGCTCTGGTGTGTGTCTCCTTCCATGAGAAAAAATGTCATGTTATTTTCTTAGTAATTTTTTGCAATTTCCGATCTGACAGGGAAAATTAATTCAACAATGAGCTCATTACATGAGCATCCCATAATTATCATGCAATGAAATCTAAGGCCGAACTTACGTAAACATTGGAAGCTCATCCTTTTACCTACCGCAAGGATATTTACAAAAACCACAAAAGCAGTAATTTTAATTGCTGTAACACACATTATTTGCGTATCCTAGATAAAATCACCTTTTCGCTAACTGTATTAAGAATTGCGTTGATTGTATAAAAGTAAATGAATTGCATTCCACATTCCACAGCTAAAGAATTAGTAGACACCTAGGAAGATAGATTAATAACACTTTTATGCTAGTTAATTTGTTATCAATTGGAGTAGCTACGCAAATCGGGAAAAATGCGACAAATTATCTGATTTAATGCAATTTTCCGGAATGCAATCTTAATAATGTTGGATGCTAATAAATATCGTGATTTAGAAATGCATAGACAAAACTTGCTAATAATTATCACATTAATTTCAAGTGTTCCAACTCCCAGCTTGCTGTATCATTAGTTTTCCCAACCACATAAAGAAAGACCTAGGCAGAGGAAGCGGGACTAACAATCCATGCCTCGTCTAATCAACCTGTCCAATTTATATCAGATGAGATTAATCCAAGATATATTATGACGTAATGACAGCTTAAGTAATTCCATTCCAACTAAATAAATATGCACATGTAATATCTGTGTAATCTATCTGTAAGTTGTCTTCATAAGTAGTATATCCATTCACATAATACTTAAGGCATCTTATGAGAATTTAAATACAAGCACCAGCCTCACAACCCAACCATCTAGACAATTGGCCACAATATTAATTCTCAAACCTGTTTTGCTAACTTATTACATTCGATTAGTATAGACAAAGGCGTTTTAACTGGCATCACTCACGTTACATTACTCCAGTTTTACTATTATGCATTTCAAATCCTCAGCAAAAATAAAACTGCAATATAATTGCCCCATCTGAGAGTAGTCTCTAGTAAATACTACTTTTCAGCAACTCTTCAGATCATCTTCAACCGTCTTAATCTTGTCACTTATATTTTCCAAGTCTACTTAGTTTGTTTGCAAAACAATAATCAAACAACATAGCGCAGCACCCATGCTGTTTACACTGTGTACCTTTTTCTTTTCTTCCCCTTCGTAGTAAAGCGTAAAGTACAACAGTAAAAACAATGCCGAAACAAACAAAATAAATGTAGCATACTTAAAAGAAAATACGGCATAACCTAACTTAACTGTACAATTATTAACGATCCATGTACATTTTATTTTATGATGGCCAAGTCCGAGTGGATGTTCATGTCATATCTACGCATCTTAATTGCGTCTAATTTTTAACGCATTCCTTAATCACTTTTATTTATCAAATCCTCATTATAATATCCGTATTACTATAATAATTGTTTAAAGAATGCTCTGTTCATAGAATATACGTTTCATGAATCACGAATGCTTTGAATGAAAAAAACGGTAAGTCTCCTTAGTATACATTTAAATTGTAAATTATTAAGTTGGCCACTCCCAATCAAAACTATTTATACATTGATTCTAACAACTTGGATTTGTAACCTACATGCTCTCGATTCGTCAATTGCATACCAAAACTCATATTATCATTCCTTTAAATGTTCTTATTGTGGTTTTGGATCGACGTGCTTCATTTATGCAGGATGTGTTTGCATTTAGATTGTATATTTATGCACATTTTAAACAGGAATAGTAAATGAACAGCTTATGTCCTGAAAACACATAGGAGACTTCATTCATGAACATGAACTAGTCAAGAAAAGCATTGCCCAAATTGTGCACACAAAATGAGTCATGGTGTATGCATTATGTAAGTGAATAATAAACTAAATAGGCATAGATAGTAAAACGAATTTTCATTGATTTAGAGTAAGAATTGTTTAGCTACGATCAGCAGAATTGCTGAAGTGCATTGCACAAAATATAAAGACAGGACAATGGCGATTCATTATTCATTGCTCTGGCTCAGTGCTCATAGCTTGAAAGAGATAGTCGATATATAGAAAACGGAGATTTAGCCTAAAAATTCTTCATCTTTGTTAGTTTGCTGAGACAAGACAGTGTCCGTTGTGAGTTGTAAGTATTGTTTTATTTATTCATTAGATAATTGAAGCTTTTTGGGTCGAGCGAGGCTGAAGAGGGTGAATAATTCTTGTGCCGTGCCGTGAGTCAACTTAAAAAACGTGCACCATTATCTTCATCAGTTAGATTTCGTCGTAAAACGCCTAATGGGGACTTTTTGAGCCATAGGCAGATAAATGAACATGAAAATTCCGCAGATACTAATGGAAGGAGTTAAACAGCTCAAATTTCTTCTTTTGTGGGATAATACAAAGACAATAAACCGAAAGAGCTTTAGAAGGTGTGCCAAATAAAATAAAATAGTAAAATAGAGCAAATGCATTCAAGCCCTGTCTCCCTTAATTCTAATGCTAATATAAACTAAGAATACAGTTCACATGATGCTAACGAAATGCAGAAAAAAGGCTATTAACTATAATGTATGCGATGCACTATCTGGGAATGTACTTTCATCCTAGAGCATTTCTGCTCTTCCCTAATAAACTTGAGCTAATACGGTGTTTCTGATTTATTACCTGCTCTAAATTATTCTAAACAGCTCTTATTGCAAACTAGCAAACATACATACAAAACCGCATACAACGAAATCCTTTCCTAAATAATGCACACAATAATATTTGCCAGAAAGTTCATCAGAGTCCACTGCCTATCTTATGTAAATCGTGAACTAACTATAACATTAGTATGTAGTGTGGAGTTCATGTCGTAGTGGAACAATGTTTCGATGAATTTCCGCATTTTTCTTGCGGTTTATTCCCTTATCCGTCCTTTCTGCACAAAATCTTCACACAATGAGCTACTTAAATACAGCAGACATATCATATTTAACAAAGTTAGCCTCTTAGAACCATTTAGTGTCATTCTGTCATATTAGACACTGAGCTTGTGCCGGTCCGGTCAATCATATACTCACAAACAACACGAACAGCTAAGGTACATTATTATTATGACTCTTTTCTGTAGTTTTATCTCTTACAATACCGTTTGCACTTTACCTACCACATAAAACGATATTGTTTTCCTACATCTTCCATCACTCAGTGACATCCATCACATTTTTGACAGGTTTATATTGTATTAGTGCACCACTTGTTTAACAGTCACTATATTCCGTTGTTTACATTTGAGATCGCAATTTAGATTTAGTAGTTTAACGTAACTCTGCTATGGTTGACCTTTACTTATCTATGCTAATGTATCTATATTTATTGCAAACATTAAAATTAATGAATTTTCCCTTCTATAATGTACAAAATCTATTCTAACTCCTTCCTCTTCTCATTTACGGCACGATTACAAGGTAAAATGATTACAATATTGTTTTCATGTTATGTGAGTAAAAACTTATCTCCTGTAGGAGATCTAATAGTACTACTAGAAAATTATAAACGTAAATATGTACATTTTATAACGAGATGATTGCTTCAACAAAGAAAGTGCATTATGCACAGTAATAATTATCAGTTTAGCTAGTAAACTAGAAGGTATACTTTCCACGTTATAATTCTCGTGCCTACATTAATTAATTAATGTGTGTGTGTTTTAAGAGCAAAGTCCAATCAAAAGACTTTTAATGAAGTCTACATAACTTGAAACTAGAGTAAATAAAGGTTCTTCCTGTTAAAAAACTAAAAATATCACACCACACAACGTGTCGTCATCCCGTATGACATTTTTACTGCTCATTGTTGCTCACTGGGTGACGGTGTCAGAAAAAACAGATTCATTCAGTCAGTGCCCGCATTGTTCTGCAATGACAAATGGAAATGCGGTAGAGCTAACCAATGGTAAGCCTGTTGCCGATGCCAATTGCCAACTCAGGTTCAGACACGCCAGACAACATTTGTTGTGTATAATCTTTCCCTGTGAACATTAAAACGATGCCTGCAAGAGTTAGTAAGAGTTAGGTAGCCATAAAGCAAGTAGTGCTGATGGTTTGTTGTGAGTGATGGGACAAGAATAGTTTACTGTACTAGCTACTGAAAAGGGTAAACCATGTCTAACGAATGAACTACTCCACTAGATCTAAAAGAAGACAATCTGCAACTTGCAACATTCAATCTACAAACAAGTTACTATATTAAGAATGTACAGTACAATTTACAATGCCATGGGTGGCTGAATCTGTCATATATTTGCAGAGAGGTACATGTTCAACCATCGAACCATCTAATGTAACAACACAAAATCCGTACCTAATAAACGCGTATAGGTAATACAATTAGATAAGATAACAGTATCGTCAGTCTAATAATGTTCTTGTTTTACTTTAAAAACTTTGCAATTTTACAATATCCTTAGTGTATTGTGTGAGCAATTATTGTATTCCTATTTTCAGTCGGCAAGAAACAACCTAATGTAAGGTGTGTGAATTGACTCTTCGACATTCAATGCGGCTTTTCCCTTGACAATGAATGATTTACCTGACATTTTTACAAATCCCTTTACACATTATTCTCAGGCTGTGCAGTCAACTGAGAATTAATGCTCACAATGACTATTGCAATTTTCCTATGCAATCTATCATCACGTTTGCCAATATCTAAGTAATTCCATATAAATAACATTTTATATATGATTACTATATAGACAATTACCTTCTAAGTATGTGCAC
>JABASH010000543.1:0-38338 GCA_019776445.1 Tomocerus maximus
AAATAAATAATATTAAAATTAAATAAATCCCATGTAAATAAATAATATTAAAATTAAATAAATCCCATGTAAATAAATAATATTAAAATTAAATAAATCCCATGTAAATAAATTAAAATTAAATAAATCTTATGTAAATAAATATTATCATAAATTAATTTAATCTAGACCAGAGTCTCATCAGTGTCTTAGTCTCACCGTTCCTTATCACCCATATTCAAGCGTGGGTCTTCTATAGATGCAACTAAATCTTTACTTTCTATCAGCTGCTTTAGTTTCGCTAGCTCAGCAGTTCCTTGAATCCCCAAAACATCTAGAATGCTCACCTCAGTTGCAGCTACCGGTATATTCAATAAATGCTGAGGTATTTTAATTACCTAAAAGCAAAGAATCAATGGGTCAAATCGGGCCTGAGAAAAATGTTTTCTTCCCGGGACCGAGCAGAAGCTTCCTTCCCGGGACCGGGAAAAAAAGCTTCCCGTTTCCCGGACCCACCGGGAAGGAAGGCTTCCTTCCCGGGACCGGGAAGAAAAGCTTCCCGATTAGCAAAAAAGGGAAAACTACTTGCTTTCCTTCCCGGGCAGGTACACCTTCCTTCCCGGGACCATAGGTCCCATGGTCCCACATTTTTCTCAGGCCCGGGTCAAATTAAATTATGATGATGTTAGGTACTTATTACAAAATAATAAAATGCAAAGCATTAATAGAAAAGCAATATGGAACTATAAATAACTTAAATACTTTATACTGCTATCAAAAAATAATACTAACCTCCTTATCGGTTACAGCTTCTACGTTGCCAAAATCGACAAATAAAACTTTATACGATTCAGGAGCACGAACTTCCACAATTTGACCTCTGTACCACGAGCCGTCCTCAGTAAACAACGCCAAACATGGATCCCCGACATGTTTAGAAAATTCTTCCTTTTTCTGCGCCTGAAAAATTGATATTTCATATCCATAAACTATCTTTATGTAGACAAAGGACCGGAACTGAACTACCTGACGATAGGATCTGTTGGTATGCCTTTATTGTACACTCAGAAATCTAAATTGGTAAATTTCCCTCTCCATCATACAAAATATGAACATTGGCCTATAAAGGGAAATTTTCCCTTAATAGAGGGAAAATCTTCCCTGTATAGGCCAATGTTCATATTTTGTATGATAGAGAGGGAAATTTACCCTAACAGTGTTTTCTGAGTGATATTATACTGCTTAATTTTATTACTTACTTCAGTCAAAGTTGATATGTATGTAGCAGTCAACTCAATTAGTTCGTTGGCTGTGTCCGTTTGCAATTGCAACCAGGCCATATGCATCGACACTACAGAAACTCCAAACACTGGAACTTTAGTATTCTCCCAAGTACTGTAATCGTATACTGGATATGGACCTGGGACAATCGGAATGTCATTATTGGTATATATGTACACTACATGTTGTATAATACTGTAATTAAAGACTTGTGAAAAGTAGTAGTACCAGTACCTGCTGTATCCTTTATTTTTAAATCGGTTGATTTTGCCACCCCAATATCAAGAATAAGGGACACCCCAAAGCTTTTCCCGTTTACCTCCATCTGAACATTAAAAATTCCATACATGTCCTGATTCACGAAGCTTATTGTAATGTCATTTCCTTCCAAATACTTCATCCAGTTAATTTCCGGCCATTTGTTACCACTCAATGGATGAACATTATTCAGCCGACATGAGTACAAAAACTTAGGAATTCTAAGTAGATTTTTTGGGATCATCCGCAGAGACTCCTTTTCTACTGGTACAATAACTCCATGGTCAACTAAATGGACAAAGATCTCGTGACCAATTATTTCAGCAATTTGACCTCTAGCATATGTGGCTGGATTAGCCCGACTTGGAGCCATTACCGGCATCCCATCACTGAGTGTTGTCAACCTCTTTGAAAATTCGAAATTTCGAACAAATTCGTCTATTTCGTCTTCGATAGTCGCGCTAATTTGCTTCCACTTTTCATCCAACTTGACAAAGAAAAACGACGGATCAATGAAGTTGTGCACAGCAACCTTTTCATAACTACTTCTGTAAACGGGTTCTTGAGTGAAGTAAAGAGACCCATTTTCAACTGCGTATTCGTACGATTCTTCAACACCTAAAAAATGAAAGTCAATTTGAAATTATGCACTTGATAAACCTTTTTCTGATTTAATAGCGTATAATAATATTATGTAATTGCCGATTTTCGTTGGAGGTCATTTTCGGTTTATACTAAATTATAACCATTGACCATTGACCATAATATATATGAATGACTTACTTTTGTTGGTAATCATCCTTCTATGCTTGCGTCTTCGTGCTTTGCTTGCTAAACCGTAAACTCCTGTCTAAAACTTCAAATTCACGACAATTGTCAACTGTCAAATACGGTGAGTTTTGATTCTAACAATCTACAAACATGGAATCATGGAATGCAAAATGCAATGCAATTCGAGGCCGAGGGACTGCAGCACAAGCTCAAGCACCAAAAACTTGCCTTCGAACTCCACTCCATGCACTTCGGTCCTGTCTTTCAAGAGCAGGACGTTTCATTTCAGTGTCGCATAGTCGCAGACGAATGTCGTGTGTTGTATAGTACTTGCGCAGTACCAAAGATATAAGGAAGGAATCTACGAATGATATCAAAATGATATCTATAAAAAAAATAGGAGCAGGATGAGACTTAATTTGAGAGTTGAGTGAGACTTGAGTTGAGTTGAGACTGCCAACGTGCCAACTGATGAAAGTGAAAGTGAAACAGTGAAAGTGATTGTTGTATGATTTTATGAAATTATGAATGTATATGGTAAAACATGACAAAAAATAATCATCCTATCCTAACTACCCCTCTGTCCTCCCCAATTCGATTGAATTTACATAATTGCTTGATTTCATCCATTTTGAAATAAGTTTGCACGATTTAGCCCAAATTCGTCCGCTTTCGCTCATTTCCTCACATTTCCGTATGTTCCCACTTCACTAGAATATTATCATACTCAAATCATCCGTTGTCATTGTCATTTCATTTCCCGAGTTTGTTGATTTGTATTATTATGCATGATATGACAGCTATTAGCGTTTCAAGTTCAAGTCTCCTTTCAATTCAATTGAATTCAATGCAATCAAGTTTATTTTAATTTTTTAATTCGATCTACTTATATGTAAAAAATGATTGCGACTAGATTACAAAAGCTAGAGAAAGATTTGAATTTATTAACTGCCTTTCAATCTCTTCTTTTAACAAATTCTGAAAATGAGGAAGATCAAGGTAAAAGTTATCAAAAAAATGCTTCAGAGATTCCGGAAAGAGATCCGAACGGAAAACAGGGAAGTCATAAGCGTCTGTCAAAAAACATCTTCAGCAATAAAAGTCATTCAAAAGTTTCAGTCGCGGACAGTAACAATGTCGACATGATTGCACCAGACACAGACTTAAGATTTAATACCAACAAAAGTATGTTTTATCATGTAACAAGATATTTCGTTTGTGAGTGAAAACATTAGTGAAAGTTTTCTCCGGGTTTTAATGGGAAAAGAGAAAGTTCCTGCGGATTAATTAAGTGAATTGCATCCTATTTTTTATTTTAATATGTTTAGAAATATGAATGCCCTTTTTGTGCATTTTCTACTGAAATGTTAATTTGACATGTTCAAGATAGTTGCACTTTGCACACTATAAGGTACTGAATTCCTGTAAATAATCATAACCAGTCACCTTGTGCCAGTGTAATTATTACTTATTGCCTATAATGCCTATTTTGCCTATTAATGCTCATACAACACTACTAAAAACCTGAAAGATGAATTGGATTTATGAGGAATTGATTTCATTTGTTGATAGTTTTAAATGTTACGTGTGCGTGATGCTATCGATCGATACCATATTAATTGAAATTAAAATGTGTCACAGCAGGAGATGAAAGCGTCACCAATGAAGACTTTGTAAAAGAAGAGGTGCTTAGCGAAGCCAATAAACAACTGAAAAATGAATTAAATTGCTATAAAGAAAAGTGTTTGGACCTAGAAAAGTCTGCCAAATTGATTTTACGCAACCTTCATAGGGTTTGCTTTTTTGTACACTTTAAAATTCCCTAATGCCTACTTTTTGTTGATCATCTTAAATACCTACATTAGTGATATCATTTACATCTGTACATTCGATGACAATGATGATCTACATCTATCGTAAATATAAATTCAATAAAAGTTACGCAATTCATGTTTAAACTTCTCTTGAATAAAAACCTTTAGGTTGAAGATGAGTTATCCCAGGAGAAGGGTACGAAAAAAACATTACTTGTGGGAACTCTTCAACTTAAATCAAAATTACAGCTTATTGAAAGCCAGCTTGGCAATTTGCAAATGAAATATGAAGAAGATAAGGTAAAATAAGATTTTTCTCCGTTGCAAAAATAATAATGCCGAGCTAAGCATATTGCTAATTGTTTGAATCATCAAGTAAAACTAACAGTTCCTGATAGAATGAATAAGTATGTAGAAAAGTAATTTTGTCGAAAATAACTATCTTCAGTGCTGAAATACTGAAACATGATTTTGGAAAAGGGGACTTTTTCTTTTAGAGAGAGAAAGCTGAACTTGTTCGTAAACTGGAAGCTATGGAAAAGGAAAAGACAGAAGCTGAGTTGCAGACATCTGTGCAATTGGACAGACTCAGTTTAGAAAAAAGATCCTTGGAGAATGATAATCAGGTTCTACAAGGAAATTTGCAAACACTTCAGAGGCAATTTGGCGAACTTCAAAAGCAATGCTCCATGTCAGTTGCATTCACATTTTGTAAAATATTTTTCCTTTCTTGCTATCATCAAATGTTATGATAACATTCTTCTTTGTCTGTCACGGGCCACTCAGTGTACTACTTTACTTACACCTTAAGTGCTAAAAGTGCCTAAGAACGTATATAAGTATATAAAATGCTATATGGCTGATGAACGGAATTCTTATTTTACATACTATAATACCAGTTTTGAAAGACACGCTATAATAATTAATATTTATTATTGACTTGATATACTAATATGAATTTTATATCTAAGCCACCATCAAATACCTAAGTTTTCTGCAAAAGCTATCTGTTTTTATTCGTTCAAACTCATACTATAGTAGTTACGTAGTTAGAGGGGTTTGGGGCACAAAGTATTCTTATTCCAAAAAAACTCTAGACTAATCAATACCATGAGACAATGTAAATAGGTACCCTGGGAGGACATTGCCTGACTGAGCAACAGTCACAAAAAGGGGGGGATGGAAGACTGTAGCACAATGTACCCGAATGTATGGAGTATGGGGCAGTGGGGTCTTCCCTCTTCCCTGTTATTTAGAATTAGATGAGAGTTAAATGGGTGCTGATATAGAATTGGAATTCAATTAAAGAAAATTAATTACAACTAATAAGTAAGTAGTATAAATAAGCTCTTTGTCATTTTTCAGGACTGAAAAGAATTTAAGTGACCAGGATCGTAAGGCAAATTCACAGCTTTGTCAAATGGTCACTAAATGTGCTCAGATTTACAAAGAAAGGGAAAAAATGTTATTTGAAAATACAAAACTCGTCCAAAAGTAATTCAATTTTTAACTGCATTCATTCCTGACCCTGAAATGCTTTTAATAGTAGACTAGCAGACAAGTGAAGTAGTTTGCTAAAATTATGTTTGGAGCTAACAAAAGATTATAATTTGTAATATCTCTCTAATGTGGCAAATAAGGTCAACAAGTCTAGAAGAAGAGCTGAAGCAATCAAGGAGTTGCTTGAATGAATTGAAAGGAAAGTGCGAGAGAGAGAAAGTTTGGTATGAATGTACAACTAAAAAGCTACAGGCCGACAGGACACTTGAGAAGCAACTAATTGATGCGCAATTAAGGGCTTGTCATGCAGTCCTCGTTAGAGCTAAAACTATGTTTGTCGGATTTCACAAAGAACGCCATGAGAATTCGATCTCCTTGAAAAAAACTAAGGAAGAACTGGCAGAAGCAAACCACAGCAGAGAAATAATGAGAAAAGCCTCAGAAACTCTTGAGATGCAATGTCGAGATATCAAGAAGAGACTGAACTCCATTGTCATGCAAAATAAAGATAAGGTTCAACAGCTTGAGGAACAAAACATGTCCTTGCAACACGATCACAAAGTATGCACTTTAGATAAGATAAATCTATCAAAAGTCTTGAGTCGCATGAAAAATGGGATTTCCCTCGAGAGAAAACAGTTTGCTGAAGCAAAAATAAATTTTGAAAATGAACAAGAAAAAATGAGGTAATAGTCGATAGGTAGGTTAATGATGTTTCGCTGGTAGCCTCAAGGAAAAAAGGAGCTCATTACATGAATTAAAATTTTATTTCTTTGCAAGTATTTTTATTACTCCATAATAATCGTGCACGATGAAAATAATTTCTAAGTGCATTTTATCAACCTATTTCAATTTTTATTAGTAACTATTTGTTTTCTACGCAATATTTTGAATTTTAGGGAAGATCAAAAGCGCTTGCAACAGAATTATCAGATAATCCAGAAAGTATCTGAAGACCAAGGACAAACCATCCAGAAACTCAGAGGAGACTTGGAAGAATTGCGGAAAGTTAATTTTTCGCTGGAAAGCTTATTAAGGGAGAGGGACGCAGAGGAGAAAGTTTTAGTACAGAAGTTGGAATCGGAGTCAAGAAATCGCACTCGTCTGGAAGATCAAGTAGAAGAGCTTCGTTATCGCCAGCAAGAAATGGAAGAGGATTTAAGAGAGCACAATTGTCAAGACTTTGTCGACTCACTCTACAGAGAGAAATTAGATAGGATCGAGGAAAAATTGAAAGGTCGCTACTCGGCCTGGCAGGAGGCTCTTTGTACCACCAAATCCGAAAGAGATCAAGCAGTCACAGCTGCCCGGTAAGATGATCTCTTCTCCCTCCAACGTCCCTACAATACCAAACCTGTCCCATGCCATTTATTTTGTGCTTAGTTATACCACTGTATGGATGGATAGGCTATTTCATTTACTTATCTCCTTGGGCATCTAAGGTACCAAAATAAATGCTGACAGTACTTAGGTATATTGATCTATATGCTTATAACCAAGAAACATCCGTAAAATCTCTATTATATTACTCATTGACCACAATGAATGGACCACTCAACCACAATTCTCCTCCACCAGTGATTTTATTTTATCGAACACCCTGCTGTTCTATATTTAGCACTTTTCTGTCCCATAAACTTAACTTATAAGATCAAATTCCATTCCAAATCTAAATTACATACACTGTTGTACTGCCTAAGCCTTAATGGTTGGTCATTTGTATGCCTATAATTTTTGTCTCTCTAGCATAGAACATTGAAGAACATTATTTAGTATCGTATCCGTATGCCCATACACTACAGGAAAAGCCTAATATTTGTCAGTCCCTATATGTATTGATTGTAGAGATTGACCTTCAGAAACTGTATATCTATATTTCCATCACTGTACATATTAGTTTGCAACAGGCGGCTAGACATTTTGCATCATCTAGGCAGGCTATAACATCAAAGTTAGTACATTTTAAGAGAGCAGGATCAGACTATTCTGTTATCTGTCTTTCAGAAAGGCCCAAATGGATTTGGAAGAAGCCAAGGCTAAAGCAGAAAGTCGTGTTTTGGAAATCATCAGTTCTACCAGGCATGAGAATGTCAAATTGCAAGCTGAGAACCATCGTACTTCATCTGAAAAAGAAAACAAGGTACATGCATCAAATAACTTGCCTTTAGCCAAGTGGCAACATGAGTTTAATGGAAAAATTCCTATAGACAGTTATTGTCCTTAATAATGCTAAGCCTCTGGCCTTTGTTAACATAAGCTTTTACATCTTCATTGCTCTTCTTTACTGATTATCAAAGACATTCAAGCCGCTTTTTATGTCGCAAAACAAGTGTATCTGTTGCCTAATTTTAGAATTGTGATAAAATACAATCGTTGATGAATGCGTCAGAGCATGCATCTATGATTTAATGGCAGCAGATTGAAATGAATACATAAAATATAACGTCTATAGTTGTAGTTGTAATGTTTTGCGATCTAAACATAACACCACATACATGGAATGTTTTCCAAATATTATGTTTGAATCTACGACTCTCGTCTCATGTATGTGGTGTTTGACTCTCTGTGAGTGTATGTCTTGAAGCGTCAATTGAATCTGTTGTGCATGTAACGCTGTTAGGCAATCCAAGTGCAATGGTGCATGCTAGTAAAAGGCAATTTTATTATGATAAATATGGGATACTAGCTGTAACCACAGCACAAAGTGCTGCTAGAGAGAGGTGATGCAATATCTGCGTACAAACACGAACTGGTCACAAAAATCCTTAGTTCCAAACATAGGTCATTCAGTCATTCTACCCACGGATTTTATTAAGTAGATAGGACGAACTTTGTATTGCTAAACGGAGCAGAGTAAATACTATTTAGGATTCAGTGAATTTGTAATAAATGAATAAGTAAATAACCTTTGTTTGTGTTGGGTGCTTTTCATGACAGATTTACCAACTGGAATCAGAACTGGAACGGCTTAAGCTGCAGTCAACTCAATTGCAAAGAAGCCTCTCGGCGAAAATCCAGCAACTACAATGCGCTCTCAATATTTGCATTGGATCCAATTCTGCTACCTTTTCTAATGGAATGGGTTCCTCTGCATTGGGAAATGTCTTTATATAAGAATGGCAGGTCATTATGATTATACCTATACTCATATATGTATGTACCTGCCACCGAAATGCAAAACTATGAATTTAGGAACCATTGGTTATTACCAGCCATAATAATATTGGATTAACATTGAAAACTGAGGTGTGTTCTCTATACGCTTTGGAAAGAAGGCGACGATTGTGGTGGCCTATTACGGAAGATTTGTATAAGGAAAGAATATTGAAGTATGGGATACAAATAAATACAAACCTACCTAGCAGGATAGATCTAACAAACCACATTTTACCATATACAATTATTATACCATGCTTATTTGACGTTCATTGTTCACTTTGATGCAGATACTCCCTTTTCTATTCTGTTTTGTACGAGCGAAGCAAAACAGTTTTCGGTTCTATCTGTTTGAAGTAAACCACTGACTCAGGTTTGATGCTACTGCTGAATAATCCAAAGTTCAAATATCTCTGTACCTTTTGGAACTGTGAAATAGCTGGAAAGGACATGGTTTTATTTAGCTTTATTTTTGCATTCATAGGCTTTATTAGCTACAACCTTTATGCCTTGTGGGTGTTGACTGAAACTATATAGTAAGCGACTTTTGTGTTTCTATCATTATTGTACCTTATACTCCAACTGTCAAGTCAACTGCTCGATGCATTGTACTTTCACTTTGTTTTATATTCCTTAGTTCGATTCGTCTGTCTTTCTGTTTACTAGAGAACTTATACCCTAATTAATATTTATGTACTTTTGGGTATTTCCACCGAAATGATCAATATTTTGGGCATTGTTTTTTTATTTACATTTACTCTCATTATTTCGCATGTTTTTCATTTACTCTACTTTGCCCAATCAATAATACTTGCTTGCGGAAAGGTTTAATGCAAAAAACTCATTCAAACTCACGGAAAGTGGTACATCATATCGTTTGGTCGGATATTTTAGGAGTGACAGGTGGTCAAAATTTAATGCGAGGAAAAAGGGAAATTATGACAGATTTTTTTGGAACTAGGGAAATAGCAATTCCTCACACAAAAATATATGCATTGTACTGTTGGTATGTAACGTATGAATTCAAGATATTTTAACAAGGAACCTAACATAATTATTACCTAAGGAAAAGGTAATAGGAACGTAGACAAAATAGTTAGTTTTTCATTTATTGAAGTTTTTCATTTATTGAAAACTGCTATTTAGGCTATAAGTTAAGAAACCTGAGACTACTTTTAAAGCAGCAGAACCTATAAATGAAAGTTTCATAAAGCTATAACGTTAATTGTTATAGATTCTATAGATATAGTACGTAACTAAAACTACAATTTGTATGTAACATATGAAATTTGTGCCACTTTTTAGTACTTACTACTTACTATGAATGATAATTTTGGGAATACTCGTTAGCAGTTTAGTAGTACCCACATTCATCACGATTTTGTAGGGTTTAATCCGTTGTCCATATCAATATACTTAAAAGCATTCATCAAGATTTGATTCAGTGTCGAGTTCAATCGAAAGGCTTTAAGTTGCGTTGTAAGTTAACCCGATGACAACTTGTTGGTACGGTTAGGTTTTCCTATCTATTCACATTATAATCCTTTTGCTAATCCGTGAAAATGTATCGAATCTGAGTGCGGTAAGTGAATAGGGTGAAATTAGGGACGATGTCTGGTACATGGATAAAAAAGTAGGACGAATTCACAAAGGTACAATGCAATGGATGGTTAAGTAGACTAAACGCATTACTTTGATTAGTGAGTTCAATAAATTTTGATTCCTTGGAGAATATCTTGCCTGTTTTACTGTTTTCTATTCTGGGTACTTTACGGTATTATACTAATGTACTCTATAGAAATGAACGTATTCTTTTGCAAAATCCGGTAAAAAGGGTTGTTTTCTTTTGTACCTCCTAAAAATACAGGAAAAGGTTTTAGTTCAGTTGCATTGACATTGGCAGAATGCAACTTAGACTACTACATATAAATGTATAAGTGTGATGCGAGGTTGAATGTGGCAAATGAGCCGTGGGGGTCTCTAAGGTCCTCAAAGACATGGACGGATAGCAAAATATAGTAAAATCATAATCAAAGGAAAGTATGTATAATCAAATAAATTCATTCATTCAAAGAGTAACAACATGAAGAGGCACAGAATTATAAAGGGTTGAGTTATATGCAATGGTAGCCCGGTTTCTGTACGCATTTTCTCTGCATGGGCAGAAGTTGAAATAATTTCAATGTTACTGCATTGCATGATGGATGGGATGAACATTGTTGTATGCATATAAAAATTGTCTATCAGATATAGTGGATAAAATATATTGTCGCTTCAATTCTTTCGGTTCATGTTCGGTTTAGTTTGAGTTTAGCTCTGGTTGCTTTTGATAATGTTCCATAAGGCCAAGGGTCAAAATCAGCAAAGACAGGTGTCCACTACACTAGTCATAGTACAGAAACACTTTATTGTGCCACTCTGCACTCTATATAAATATACATGCACAGTGCGTGTGTATGTATATGTACTCACATACTGTTGTTGTGTTTCGTATAGTTCGAGTATGAAGTTTTAGGAAGTAGAAATTGAATCAAAATCAACCCTTTCAGTCGAATGGCGAATGAAAATAGAGACCCCTTTTGATTTAGATCAGCTATACCTTACCAACCTACATGAAGCATTGTGCACTAGTCTATCATTATTCTTTGCTCCATTGTCATCTTGGTGCTCATTATATTTTCTACTATTCATATCGCAAACATTAATGTTCTCTTTTCTGTCCTCCCTTTATAACCAAAAATAATAAACAGCTACCCTGATTCTCTAAGCAAACTAACGATAATACTTAAAACTCATTTTTTGCTGTTAAGTATTATATAAGTACTAAACACTAGTGTGCTGAATTTCTGCATTCAAACTGTTCATGAATGAACTATTCATAATCGTAGTATGAACTTTGATCTATTTTATGAAATCGCATCTTAAACCCAGTTAAGCTAAAATGCTCAAAAATGACCAGGTTTTCTAACACTATGTGTATGTATGCTGTATGCTATTAAAACTACATATTAGTAAAATATAGTTGTGCGCATGAAGATGAACATTTAATATATAAGTTCTTATTTACGAGGCAAGGTGAGAAATTGGAAAATCAATAGCAGAATCCTCCCAAAGCACAGATACAGATCATATAATTTTTCCCCGATTGCTATCAAACTCAAACCTTTCTCAAAAATTGGATAGAAACCCAAAATTAATTACGTTCAAAATTAATTATTTGAGTCCTTAGGCATTTCCCGACAACTTAAAACTTCTAAGGCATTGGTTTGGGTACTCATTATTATACCCATATGAACCCTTCCTTAAGATCCTCGGAAGAGCGTTATGTTTGCTTTGTCGTCTTCAGTTTCGTTTCTTTCTGAATTCAAAAACTACACAAACCGGTGATATCTGCTTATGCATTTCACATGCTTTCACCTACAAATTAATTAGTCATTCAACTGAACTGATCTAAGAAAGGTTAATATATCTTTTCATCTTCCCTATGTCATTTTCATTTTCGTACAAACCAAAAGTGTAATTTACTTTCGGTTAATCATGTGCTATTTACTACAGTATAATAAAGTATCTACGTAAAATTACTAATGAAAAGGAGGACTTATTATTTATATGCATTTGGTTCTACTACCAAGTATTGTTAGTAATTTCAGTGGAAGTAAAAGCGCCTTAAGTGCTGCCTTGTCTGGCGGAGCAATCGTCTGAATATTTCCGATGCGGCCCATTTGCCAAGAGATCACTTAAGGGGCTCCCTAAAGTGCTGCACGTGGGTTGTTTGGGTTCGCGTGCCAAACGGTTATTCTACCGCATAGACACAATAACACAATACAATATCTATAAAAGCTGCAGTTTATTTCAGGTTCTTTGTCAGATAAACTACCCGAGTCACTATTTGACGAATGAAACGGAGTCCTCTTATGTCTTATCGCTCTCCAGCCTTCCCTTCAACTTGACAAAATATAACTCTACTATGCTATACTATTGTGCTCGACGTTCTTTTACTATTTCACTACTCTAAAAGGAAATGAATAAAATCCGTACGTGTAAAAATAATCTATATATTAGGTACCAGTGTAATTTGATTAGAGTTACTACTACCCTGATGTTTTCAGTATCAATATTCAGTCAGTACCCTTGTATCCATCCCCGCCTTATAAACTTTATGTGCTCTACCAATAAGTATGTCAAGCAAGGCAGAAGTAAACTTATAATATCCATAGTCATGTCTAACAGGAGTGATTTAAAATGTTCGTAGTAGTGTGTCTTATATTTCTGTCTTATATTATTTGTAAATATACTGTGTGCTATATGAACATTGTAAAGGTCTTCTTTTATGTCTCTTTCGGTACCATTCATTTCCTCGTATGTATTTATTGTGTATATAGTCGCCAGTTGACAAGCCCATTTTATAAGCCAAAGAAGGTTACGGCAATAACCTGTCCAGTCAGTTATGTCAGATATGTTTATGTTTGCTTGCCTAGCCTTGCCATTCAAACTAAACTATATCACGTAGTAAAACGGGTACCTTACAGGAACAAAGCATGAAAAATGACATAGGTTAGGTACTTCATACATAGGATGTTGCGTGCATTTTACAGATGGAGAGGGAAAGTGCCCTTCAAGCAAAAACAGCAGGATGTGTATTATACCCGATGCCTTTGGCTTTGCTCACTATGCAATAGCCATTACCACCACCTCGGATGGATGCAATTCGGGAGTAACAATAATCACTACCCTCTGAAAAATTTTACGATGCAGGCCATTCACCATACATATCTTAGGTATATAAATAGTACATTCATAGGGACAGTCGTCTATGTGCCCGAAGTCCCTAAATGAGTGGCACTCGTCACCAATTTTGATCAGATTACAACAAGCCTACAAGTTGGAACAATCATTCTTCAATTCTCTTCCTCTAATTTCTGACTACACCGTGAATAAACGAAGCAAACTCGTCCGGAATAAAATCAATCAGTTCCTCCTAAACTACATTTTAAACGTATATCTTTAGTTACGAAGTGTGGAAATACTGAGAGTTAGATTTTCTTGAAAACTTGACAGGAATAGTGAATTCAGTAATTAATAGAAGAGATAGTATTGGCACACGGGAGTCGGAAAGTACAATGAATATAAAAACAGATTACTACTACCAAAGTCCAGACTCAACGGCAACTACAAGTCCTTGTTCTTACGCTCTTTCTCCAGACGCCCATTCATCAACTTCATCTTTTGATGAAACACTAGCCAGTCCAGTTTCTGCTGATACTAGTTTTTCCAGTGTGTCTTCGACAAATAGTTGTAACGTGCGTCCAACTCGTCGCCTTCGCAGAAAAAGTCCTACCCAAATTCTCAAGATGAAGAAACATCGTCGGGAGAAAGCAAATGATAGAGAAAGACACAGAATGCATTTACTAAATGATGCTTTGGAGAGACTTCGGTTAGTTTTACCATCCATGCCCCAAGATCAACGATTGACAAAAATTGAGACTCTTCGATTCGCTCACAATTATATTTTTGCCCTAAGTCAAGCTGTTTCGGTCATTAAATCCTTGGGGATGGGAACATCTCCATCTTGGAATTCTGACAGTGGAATTGAAGACAGTCCCTACGAAGCGGAGTTCATTGATGGCAATTATCACGTCCGAGTAGGAAATGTCAATATTATTTTGGATAAAGAAGGAAATCTTGTGGAAACTGTTGCCACACGCCCGGATACACCAACACTTCCGCTAATTGGCTCTCCTCTCGACGAAGTTGTTACATCAACTAACAACTTTGGATCGGATGGCAATATCAATTATCATCATCATCACCACCATCCGCAACAACAATTTACAGGCTACTCCACAGATAATTTGCACGGACAACATGGGCACACGCACCAGCCGGCGCTCTATAACGAAGGAATTGTGGGGCCGCACGTGGCAGGCGTGACGTTCCAGCCACATTATTCCGTCGAGAACGATTGCTCGGATAGTTCTAGCTTCCGTTTTAACAGCTCTTTTGAAAGTGAGCTGCGTCCGCCGATTGATAACTATTTCTATTGAGTTCCCGTTAAGACATCGTGTCTTGTCGCGTGCCCGGCATCCTTCTCCTGTAAATAAATTGTAATTGATTAGTACTTACAGATTACACAAAATGCTAACAAGTGTTTGATGAACATGTGGATAATATTATATACATATAAATAGAACAATATGACGGTTATCTACATAAGTTTACTATGTGCAACAACAATAATAATTATGTATATATAAATCCTTGAAAACATTACAAAACTATTTTGTTTCAAGTTTTTATCTGTCTGTTATATGAATTACATTGGTGTTACACGTTTTTGCAACTGTAGTATTTCTTATCGTAAATGTGTAACAAGAAAAAATGGGAATGTTTTGCAATATATTAATTTTTTACGTCCGTTCTGTGATAATCTGGAAAAAGTACATACATTGTACACAAGCAAATGTCAACTATTATAAATAGTTACCTACTTATGGTTTTACTTTACTTCTCTAGTCAAAGTCTCTATTTATTATTAAATCCATATATCAAAAAAGTAACATTGATATCTGAAGTTAGTATTTTAGTAGTGAATGTTAGTTTTTTGTAGTGTCATTCCTTTCGGATTGATAAGGACGAAAAATGTGCATTTTGCTTTAAATTATACCCTACCAACTGTAAACTGTACATTATATGTAAATATGTCGAGAATCATAGTCACATTTATTTATTCAACACATTATTTTACTAGTCCAATATTGCACTAACTAAAACTATCTGTCTGTAACACACTTAGAGGAACTATTGTATTAGCATTTATGTGCTGTATTGTCCTACATATTCCTTACTTTATTTCTTAGTAGACAAAATATATATTCGAATTTGATTACGTTGGCTGAGCTTAATTGCTTAACCAAACAACTGCACTGCAGTCACTGCACTATGTATATCATGTAACTATTATGTAAACCCAAAAGTAACTATAGACGAAAGAATAAAGAAATATATGTTCAATTTAATTTTAAGATGAGTTTACATGTAAAACTATTCTACTAATATATTATTAGTGTGCATGCCAAAAAGTCATAATTTAATCCAGTGTCAATCCTTTTCATGGATTTAGGTGTGTTAAATGGAAGTCCATTGATGATTTTCACGGGCCATCATCCAACCATTTACGCTTACACTAATCCTCATGCATGGTTTTAAGAAACGAAAGAATGAATAGGACGAACAGACAATCAGTCGTTTTGTATATTATTGTCACTTGCCCTGTCTAGTACTTCCATGTTGAATATGCATATCTCTTAGTGGGCACTTTACTCGCTATCCATTCATCTCATCTGGCATCATGACTATGGAACAATCAGAGTTCCTATATCTAACCTTTATAACAGAATTGTATCATTTCCCCAGGACTCTTTGTAGTGATAACTATATAATATATGCATTGTAAAAGGTTATGTAATAATACGCTAAAGTTAAGGATTAGTTAGGGTACTTCACCCTCCTTTCAATAATCGCCATTCATTTCATACCTATTTACAGCACTACAGGATGCAGATGCACAGAATATATACCAGACATGATAAAACAACTAATGGGGCATTGTCTGGTTTACATGCACTGGTTATGTAGGTAGGTGTCTACAATTCCAAAAATAAATAGAAAATCTAAATGAATTTGCAATACGCATTTACAAGTGCAGTCTTTATGTACTTTGAGCCATGACGCTTAGTTTATGCATTCTGCATCTGAAAGACTGGAGGTGTTAAATCTTTTGTCGTTTATAGATAGCATTGGATTTGCGTTTACAGAGTAGGTTCAATTGACAAAGGGATTTGGATTTACCTGCATTATTATGGTGCATACAGATAAATGCAACCTGTTAACAATTCCCTGTTTCAATTCTTGTATTTCTCCATGAAGGTAATATACACTTCTCCCCGTGCTTTTCTGCCTTAATAGTCTGTCGTAGATATTTACTGTAGTATCAATTTTTTAAGGCTTTTATGCTAATGAACCCACACTGTATTCTGCCATAGGAGCCAATAAGGTAAATAAATCAGTAGCATATACTATATATCTGAAATGCCATTATTGATGTGACAAAAATTAATCATTTTAGCCATCAGAGAATTCTCTTTGACAATATCCCGAAATGCAACCATTCTCCCCAAAAGATCTGTCGTCCGTGTGTTACATAATGAGAACAATGCGTCATTGTCACTATTTTTACCGCCAAATCTCTCCTCTGCTACCCGGTCAGAAATTGTTAGTGCTCTTGCAACTTTTGTAAATAAATTACGTAGGAACTTCTGTCGAATTTACCATAGCTTTTCCTCAATTCTGTATAGAATCAGGGATAACCATATTGGAATATAAACTAATCATAATTGCCAAGGCACAATGCGTTCGTCTCGTCTAATCCATTGCCCATTACTACTGGACAAAATACATCTATATATGCATATCATGCTAATGCGTTATTAAATTAGGAATGTATAAATAGACTACTTCTCCTTGCATAACAATAATAATGTTATCAGTAATGTAACCTATCTTAATATCTATCACACAAGTAGCATTAATATCAGTATGTACTATTACCATCTACTACTTACTATCCACCCATACCACCCCAAACCTCTTTAATATATTATTATCATGGCACTTAGAATTTCTGAGCTAACGTGCGTATTTAAGATATTCAGTAAATTCCTATGCTTTCAGATGTTCCTAAGAATGTAAGTATTAAGTGGAGATTTTCAAAGAATGGTGTTAGAAAATTAATTTCTGTATATGGGGCTACAATTTTCAAATGATGGTATCTTAAAATCAAAGATGAAAATCGAAAATGTTCCCTGGTAATTTTCGGATTGTTTTTAAGGATTGTTTCTACCTTTTTTGACTTTACTTTGGGTAGGTCCAGTAGTTTCAGTGCAGTAGGGATATAGCTAAAAACGTTACTGTCACTTGCTATTGCTTACTTTTCTAGTTCATGTAAGATTTAATTCTTTTAAGTTTAGTTGATACCCGAAAGTTTTGATTGTACATAAAACATTCAATATCTGTTCTTGAAAATATGCAGCTTGAAGTGCATAGTAGTCAATTCAAGGTGATCTATAAACTTCCGTCACAAGGGTAGGTCCCTCTGCCTGACCTGTTACTTATATTAGGGTAGAAATATAAGACAATGCCATGCACTGACTGAAAATCATTCAAACACAGTTGAATGAACTAAACCGTACACAATAGATGAAAAATAGAAATATGATTCATTTGAAATCGTATTGTGAACGTGACAGAAAGAAGAAAGACCCTCTTTTTCATTTTGATTTCGGGTCTTTTCTGTTCCTTCATTGTATCTACTATAAAATGTCCTCCGTATAAAACTGTTGGTATTGATGGAGTGTATAGAATAATAACATGAGCTTGCATTACTTTAGTTCATATTTATATGGGGCCACTTGTGCATGGATTGGATATAGTACCTTCACAACTAGCATAGACCTAGTTCATTTCAATCATCAATTTTCCTTGCAACAATAGTCAACAAGCGATGTCTGGCTGGCCCTTCATGTCTATTTATTGTGTATAGTTAAATGTACATGATTTGCAATTGAATCCTTTGTGCATAAGTAGTCATTGATCAAATGATCAAATCCATAATCAAAACATATAAAAAGCAAACTGACTTATGTATTTGCATAAATTTTGCATTTGCTCGCCAGATTAATCAGTCTATACCATACAGTCTAGTATTTAAAACAGTTAAAATACTTGCTTTGAACATGTTAATTTTAATTTGGTTATTACAGTTACAGTACCACCATGTGAAACTAAAGAAATTATAGGATGCAAGTTGGAATTGACTGCATGAGGTGAAGGCAAATCATCAATCTATGGAATTGTAAAAAAGCATTATATCCTGTTTAAGACTATTTACTTTTAATAACTAGAATTTTCTCATTTTTAACAGAACAACCTGTAATCATGAACACAAAATGTGGACTCCCGGAAACTGTATAATGTTGCATTATTACTATTTGTCATTTGTGTACATATACATGCAACTATACTGGCAATGGACAATGGACAACTTTATTTCCTTAATTTTCTCTACGTATATTCAAAGTACTAAGTAGAACTAAATAGAAGCCTTGTCAACAATGTACTATTCTCATCTTGTCTCTGTCCAATTTCATGGGCTGTTGAGTCCTGTGACTGTGTTATGATTGAATAAGAGTCGAACACGGATAAAAATGATCAAAATTCTCAGTCAAGTCATACTTAGCTATGTCAAGACAGCAAAATGTAAGCGCAAGCGTTTCACAGATCAGCAACAAGCGTTATGCACACACATCAGTAATCACTAATCAGCTTTACACACATCTAGAATCAGCGTTGCACTTACCCTCATCAAGATTCGGTTTTACACTAAACATACACAACATTTCACATTGGATGGATATGGAATATGGATGGATTATGGATGGATCAGCACCAGCAGCATTACATACAAGGATACAAGTTTCTTTATGTGAGAATGAGATTATCGAGAATCGTGAGGAGAGAATGAGATTTTCTTTGTTGGTAACGGTATTGCTTCATAAGTTACATTGTCTTCATTTTGAGAATGGTCATGCTCCATCTAATGAGTAAATGTAATTTTCCACTTTCCACTACAAAACGGGGCAATGTACGACAGAGACATTGTGGTTTCATTGGACACTAATTTGAAGGGTTTTAGCACCAATTTTCGGTTACTACAGGTTTCTATATTCGGTCTCGGTCTTTGGAAATCCTTGAATTTGTCTGATAATAAATTCCAAATTTTTATAATCAGAGAAGTTATTTCACGCATTTCACTGAATATTTCAAAATGACTTTCTGGAGAGTCGCTGGACTAAAGTAAGTACCATAAGATGTTTCATTTTATCACTTTATTGGCAGATGCATTTAATTTGCAATACATGCAAATAAGAAGATAAAAATAAAAGCTTAAAATGGTTAGTTAAATATATTATTTCATTAACCACTGCTGTAGCAGACGTTTTTTCTTCCAAAAACGAATGTAATTGTATATTTCTATTGGTTGTTGGTAAAATGGTGAATGGGTGAATATTAAATATTAATTAGAGAAATTTTTGAATTACAGCTACATCAATTATTCCATGATCGCCGCCCGTGTTGTACGGAAGGCATTAAAACCGGAGAAGCGAGCTGAAGCTGCTAAAAGAGGAGCAAGCACCATTAAGTTCACGCCTTGGAAGGATGGAAAGGCGGTGTCCAGCAGTTCGTAAAATAACTCCATTTACATATGAATAAAAGATACATGTAGTCAATTGTAGGCATTGTATCACTGTACAGTTGTTATAAGGGTCAAATAAAAATGATATTGTAATAGTTCCGCCATTTAAAATCATGTTGTACTCAAAATTTTAAAATTGTAGTTTTTATTGTATAACATTAGCGAATATATGTTGATGGTTTCTTTGTGTTCAGTTCAGTCTGTACTGAAACTATTTATTATTTATACGTTTCGTTTAATTACACGTTTCATATAATCTATTATCATATCGCAATAAGAAACTACTACAATGCAGCCAAAGTTTTACATGTATTGTGCTTATATAGACGTATTTTACGTAAACTTAATGGTATTAGTCTTTTGTTAGTGATTTTTTCTCTTTTTTCAGTATGCTAAATTCTGTTATTAAATACCCCAACATACCCACTATTAGAAATCCTAAAATAATTAGTAGTTTTAAACGAACGCACAGTAAACTTGCGTTAACATAAGCAAAAATGAAGCCCATGGATTCCCAAAGTCTGTAGTTAGAAAATGCACTCATCTCATTTTGTGGAAAAACGGCCCCATACATTGCTGTAAAAAGACAATGAAAATTAAATATATGCACTAGACACTATAGCCCTATATATCAATAAAAAACTTGTGTTACCATTAATTTGGGTTTGCCAAATAGCATCTGCAGTACCCCAGAAGCCGGCAATGACAAAAAATACATAAGCCTCTTCTGGTTTAGGTCTCCAAAATAAAAATACCATGATTACAGAAACATTTATAACTGCTCCAAGTATAAATATCGGTATTCTTCCAGTATATTTTACGATCCAGCCAAATCCTAATGACATAACTGCATCGCAAATGCCACTGTAGTAATAAAATACGTTATAGTCATTGACAGAAAATAAATTTCACTACAAGATTACCACATATAAAATGCATAAAAAGTGTAAAAATTAATTAAAGGGGTGACCTGGTTATCAAAACGTATCCAACATTATGGACACCGTAAGCACAGGTTATGTAAGCCTGTAAAAACCAAAATCAATTAAGCGCATAGTCATTTTGGTTATAAAATATCTCATTTCAGTCGTGATTTAATGTAGCGCAGAAAGAGAAAACTCATTTACGTGGTGAAAGTACTATGAAAATGAAAGAACTATCCATCCATCTGCTTAGTGAAAGTTAGCGTTTCAAAGAAAAACAATTTTCTCTGGAGCATAACAGGAGCATAACATAAATAAATTATAAATACTTACATTTAATGGAAGAATGGAATTTCATAAAATTTCATAAAAGATTTGAATTGAAATTATTGTCAGTAAATGAACATTTTACTAATTGAGTCGATTAGGGAAAGTGTCCTATATAATCCTATAAATAGACTTTCACTTTCATACATGGCTATTACTAAAAGCAGCGTGAAAAGTTGTGCCAATTTTGTAATCAACTGTTCAGTAATTTCTGCATTGCAACGTGCAAAGAATGAGATATGATTTCAGAAATTTTACAAGCGTTGGGTAATTTTTTTGAAATTATTTTATCAATGTTAGGCCTCAGCAGTCCTAGTTCTACGGCAATAGGCCCAAATGTATTAAGAGTTTATATAAAGTACGCTGGAAAAACGGTCCAAGTGGATTTGAATCCAAGTTGGAATGTGAAGAAAGTGAAAGAAGTTGTTGCTCCTAAACTTGGATTCGGCCCTGAAGAAATAAAAATTATTTTTGCTGGAAATGAGCTACCAGATGATCTAGTATTACAGGTAAGGGAATGGAAAACGAATTGTTTTTGTTAGGAATTAGAAACAAAATTATAATCTTTCTTTACTTTTACCGTTTTAACCTGCATATTTTTAAGTGTTCTTGAAACCTCTGACCTCCGTGCCATTTAGTTTTTGCCATTTGTAATATATTTTATATTTCTCTAGACCTGCGATGTCGGTCAGCAAAGCTTCCTGCATGCCGTCCGAGTCGAAAGAATCGATACCAAGCAAAATGAAGACATCTCAAGCTCTACCGTATCTACTACTTCTATTGCAGATCAAACGCTAAAATCCGAAAGTCAAATAATTGAATCATCTGCCAATTCAGAAGAAATTTCGGATGAAATATTTCAGTCAACTTTAAACGACACGGAAACCTTTAGCAATAATGGCCGCTCTGATTATTTTATTTATTGCAGTACATGTGAAGATTTGAGAGAAGGAAAACTAAGAGTTAGATGCGCAAGTTGTCAATCCGGCGCGTTTATGGTCTTCCGACATCCCGAAAATTGGGAAGATGTACTAGTTCCTAATCAGGTGTGACTTATTAAATCATTGTTTTTTGCTTGTAATGAGGTCAATTGCCCCACAAACAATCACAATATGGCTATGTAATTTGTAATAGAACTAATCCGATATTTCTTACAACTTATATCTTTCCAATGTTGAAATGTTGCAGATTGCTGGTTTATGTGCTACGACTGGATGCCCTGGTAATTTTGCTCAGTTTTACTTTAAGTGTTCTAGCCATGTCACGACTGGCGAAGATGACTCTTCACCACCCCTTCCGCAAGTTAAACGCAATGCCGAATCTGTCCCTTGTTTAGCCTGTGGAGATGCTAAAGACCTGGCCTTTATTTTCCAATGTCAGCTGAAGCATGTTACATGCATTGACTGCTTTAAACAGTATTCTCTACTAAAAATTGATCAACGGCAATTCGTTCAGGTATGCTTACTCATACCATGTACACTACAAGAGCACTGCAATTAGTCTTTTAAGATTATATAGGCCATTAAATTAAATTGTTTATCTAGGACCTCGAAATTGGCTATACTTTAGGTTGTCCAGCTCTTTGTGAAGAATCTCTGATAAAAGATCCTCATCATTATAAACTCATGGGAAAATATCAGGTAAATGAACTGATCAGTCGGCATCAATGTTTTGAACGGTTAATAATTTATGTTTTTGTTTAAAATTCCACACCAATGTAACTTATGTACATGCTTAGTACGACAGATACCAGCGTTTTGGAGCCGAAGAATGTGTCCTACAAATGGGAGGTGTCCTTTGTCCCCAACCTGATTGTGGAATGGGAATAATTCCATTAGAAACTGGATGTAACAAAATTGCTTGCCTACACGGATGCGGGGTAAAACATTGTTTCCGATATAGAACATCGTTTCACCGAAAGCAGTAATTCTCATTGGGATTGTAAATTGTAACGCTTTCAGTTTGTGTTTTGCCGACTGTGCCTGGAAGGTTGGCACGTGGGACCTTGTCCTCAAGACAGTTCTTTGCCCTCAACATCGTCAAGTGCCTTTGATACGTCCGCAGCGTATTCAATTAGGCTAGAAAGAGCAGCCCAAGCTCAATGGGATGATGTAACACGGAGAGCAATGCGAATGTCCACAAAACCTTGCCCTAATTGTCGAGTAGCTACCGAAAGAGCCGGAGGTTGTATGCACATGGAATGCACAAAATGTAAGTTTCAATGGTGTTGGGTGTGTCAAAACAAATGGAATCGAGAATGCATGGGAAATCATTGGTTTGGTTAAAGCGCAATTAACTAGATATATGCAGATACTATTAGTTTTGATTCTATATAGTTACACAAATTATATCAGGTCATGTGAATTCAAGAAATTCAGACGCTGTGATATTTCTAATCTAATCTTGTCAAAATGTGGTTACTTGTATTAAGCAAATACAGAATCTGTACGTAATAGAGCTTTTAGTACTTATATATATATATATACTTTAGTATTCGTTTAAGCAAAATACATAAGCTAACCGCTGAATATTCTCAAAATAATTCAATACTCTTTTAAATCTGTATTTACAATAAATATATGTTAAATCAATAACAATCGGGTATTGTGTTTGTTGTGTCTACAGTTTTTGTGTATTAAAACTGACAACCGCCAATCCAAATCCTAATCCATTGAATGTTTGAACTGACTATTAGCAATGTTAATATTATTTATTTTAAGGGCATACTTATTGTATTTAGACAATAGAGAATAGGAATAGAGACTTCAAACGCAAACATTTGTCTATGTCATAATTAAGTCATTTTATGAAATGGAAGTGCAAGATTTGTGCCTCGAGTGTAGGATAATGTTACCTGGGAGTAATCTGCAGTTATAAATCCTTGTTCCAATCCTGAGAAAATAGTTAATGGTATGAGCAGAATCTGGTGTGGGTTTTTCATTTGGCGGAAAGTGGCCACTAACAAATTCCCTTGGTTCATTTGACTTTTCTGTACATCTTCATCATTCTCGCCATATCTACAGGTACATTAATACATTGCACAAACCAATATTTCATCATCCAATCCTATTAATACTGATCATTTCTTAAAGAATTAAACTTTTTATGGAAAAGTTCGATAGTAATAGTACCTGGCCTTAAGTATTAGTAAGTTTTTTTAATTGTACCTTGTTAAAGGGTCGATAAAAGCAACCAGTGCAATAGCAGCAAACGTACACGCAAGACACACACCTGAAAACAAGTTAATTTTGCTTTCCATGTCTGCATTGTCTTCAGCATCATCTTCTTCACAATTGACAATGCAAGGACAATAGTTAGCTCCACATTCATCGTTCAAAAATGTTGTTGAGTTGTAAGGGTCTTTTGTAGTCCCAGAAGAAAATATCATTGACGAAATGAGATTTCCCCAGATTTGTGAACTTTGAAATGCACAAAAAAATATTCCGAAGTATCTGACTATTATTTCTGATGGAAGAGATCCTGTTAGCGATGCATATTCATTTGCTACCAAAGTGAGATATGTACATTTGGAGATCCATAAAGGGGCTGCTGATAGTCTGCAGAATATTTTTGTATATTCAACATATTTTTGCATATTCAACATATTTCTTAACTGCTTACATAGAAAAAAATTACAAAGTTTAAATTGTTGATGTCTATTCGGTGTTACCCCAAGATCACTGCTGCGGGAACTAAGGTTGCAAAGCTTGGAAAAAATTGAGCTGCCATGTAAAATGTGTAGCCAAATATGGAGAGAACTATGCACCATTTAACGGTCAATTTGCTCATAAGCCAAGTTGGGAGAAACCTGTGATTTTTTCATTTGTTATCATTTTTACTAACCAAAAGGTTAAGGAACTATAGTTAAGTAAAGTGCTGGAGCATTGATTGTGATAGTGACTTACATGCTTGATATTACTAATGCGATGTACACAGCGGCCATCGAATATGTTCCCAGTCCCTTTATGTCAAATATAAAACAGGTTTCAATTGTCAAAAAATAACTTTAAATAATAAGTAAGCGTATCAAGTAAAGCAAATAGAAAGGATGATAATTAGTTTACGAAAAAAGTATTCGAAATTAAACTTACATGATCGTGAAGGGAACTTTGTAAGTTCGTCATGCTATTGTATGCAGTGAAATGAAGGAGAAATCCAATACTAATTATAATAATATTCCTCGTCATTCGTTTAGTTTCTGAAGGTTCATACTTCCGGGTAGTCTGTTGAACCGATGAATCCCGAACCCGGGCTGTATACAATGTAGTACTGCTCCTACCTCCCTCACTCTCATTTTCACTGCTTGAAGCGATATAGGACAAATTAATTCGTCCAATTGCTTTCGGAAGACTACTGGTATCACTTTCCATGGAGTATTTCCTCATTTTCAAGAATTTTTGACAATTGCAGTAGAATCTTTTAAATCGATTTTCGATATTATAGTTCTTGAACTTGGCCACTTATAGTAAGTTTAATCACCTGCTTCAAGTTTAAGGGGACTGGTTTTGTTCACCGTAATCGTAATGTTCGTAAATCCGTGTGTAAACAGTAAATTTATACTTTTTTATCAATTCGTTTCAATAATCTGGGACAAAAACAATTCTTGCTAAAATGTATGATCTGCTTATGAAAGCTATATTCTATAGGCATATAATTTATGGTCATTGGCTACCATTAAAATAGACATGGAAAGTTTTGTTTTTCGTGAATGAACACCGTAAACCGTTGATACGTCTTTACTACACATTTAACTGTTCACTACTGCTACTATGTTTATGAGTACGTTTGTTTGTATTGCATATAGGTTTGCTGTTTATTTACTGAAGATATTAGCAAAGCAATGCCAACCCCATTGTCTTTCTGTCATTGCATTGTGTCCAAGAAAACAACATCATTGCAAACTGATATCGCATGTAAATATCTCATTGTCTCTCACTTTTCCATTTTAGTGGGTCATTTCCATTTTTTACTTTTTTACTTCAATTTTACACCTAATTGTACCAAATCCTTTTATATATTGTTGAAGATCCAAACAGAGCGTTTGACTTCTTTCTCACATTTAATCTTTCTCCCATTTAATTGCCCCATCATACTCGTAAGTCAGCCAGCCAAACAGCTTACCTGTTTCGCATCTTCTGCATGACTTGTAGTTTTGCATATAATATTTGATGAAAAATTTCCAGGTTACACGTAAACAGGCCAATGAACTTACGATTTATATTACACATGGAAAAATTATGTCTTGTCACGAATCACGATGCGCGATGTAATTGTGCTTTATTTCACAAATAATTTGCTACTTTTGCTTGGAAATGAACATTTTAAAATGCGACCGATGCGCATATAATGTTTTCAATTCTTTGCTGAATTGCATATTTTGTCAGTTTATTCCGTTTATTCAAAGACTGATAATATGTGAATAGCATAGTTCAATATATTCGTATTGGTATAATGAATAATTTAATATGTGCTCATTATGTCAAAACGACATGCCGACAAATGTGCAAACTCTCGAATCAAAATTTTACACCACATAAAGACAAAGATGTGTTCATTAATGCTATTGACAGGTATGTGTGTGCATTACTATAAGGTATTTACACTTTACACTGATCATTATTGCCCGTGTTAATGCTCGTACTTATTCGGTCGGTCTTATAAGTGAATGCATGTATGGATTTTGGGCTTGTGGGGAAATGTGAGAGTGTAGTAGTATTTACTTTTCTATGTGTAGGTACTATATGATAGCTATGATACTGTATATATGAATAAATAAAAGTTATCTGTTTCATCAGTTATCAAGTTATCACATCACATCGCATATTATGTTGCTAAAATATATTCTAAGTTAGACAAAACTAATACGTACAGTACAGAATACATAATACAGGTATCAGCAGTATGATATACTAGTTACAGCAAATACCATAATATTATATCTACTGGTATTATAAAGTAAAATTAATTTCTAACATTATTTTTATTATTCAGTATCAGTATTGATGGGTTTTGCCTCCCATGAAATGCATATTTCACTTTGCTTGGCATATGGTACATTTAAACATTTGCACCTTTTTGTTCATGCGATTCTGATTCTGATAAAGGGTTTGAATGTGGAGTAGACATAATTTTCTTCTTTTGTTCCCGGAATTCAATTCGAAAATAGCCAAGCATTCCAGCGATTATAAGGGCGATGAAAATTGGAAAGAGGTTATATATATGCCGATGGAAAATTGCCACCGAATTCCCAAAATAATTATTCCTCAACCAATTGTATTCTATCGCCGACACAACAAAAATACCGGTGTACTTTACTCCAAAATATTTGGAATATGTTGACTGTGAACTATTGTCGGTAAACACGACACCATAAAAAGCTAAAGAATTTTTTTTCATGTAATGTGAATTTAATTTGCATATAATATCTGTAAATGAATAACGATGTGCCATATTATGATATGATTACCGGGTAACAGAGTATCCCAAATAGCACCTGCTGTTCCCTCGAACATCATAATTGCAGTTAGGAATGTTTTATTACTTTTTTCGTCATAATTTGTTGGTCCGGAGTTTAGTACAATGAGGCAGATAGTTACTGCTATGTCGATTACGGCAGCAGCACAAAACATTTGAAGCCTGGTGCAGTATTTTATAACAATTCCTACGGCTAAAGAAGCTGATGCACTAATTATTCCATAGCATATTAATTCTGTTCTCATGTAGCCCTTTTGGCCCCAAACCATAATCTGTTAACACATGGAATGGAAAACGCAAACATAAACATTACGCGTGTGCTTATATAAAAATTGTAAGCAATACACGTAATGAAAAGTATGACAGAAAATTATATTCAATTTAAATAATAATAAGTTAAGTAATAAAATTATTATGAAGAACTTACAATTACGGAAGAAAATAAAATTGATCGCAACCCTACCCATAGAGTTATGGGAGTCAAAAGAATTATAATTTGTTGGAAAAATTTCGAAATGTTTGCGATGAGAACTGATTTATTGCGAGGAGTATTAGCTGGTTCATCTGCTGTAGTCATTATAGGCCTTGTTGTAGGTGAGCTTATTTCATCATTTGCCATTCCATCCAAGAATATTATCACTAGTAGAGCTGTAAAAATGAGACAAAGTAAATAATTCATCATCTATAGTAATGCACTAAAGTACACCTATTTAGAATACACTAAGATTTGCTTCTGTTTCTCTTTAAATACCAGACACTACGGGCAAAATGATGCAAATTGAGGCGTTCATCTTCACTTCTTCATCATATGTTTGATCAATATTGTAATAATATATATTCCAGGAATTCGCGAGTACAAAAGCTATTTGCTGGAAAAAATTCAGTACTCCTAAGAAACGAATAGCACGGACTTCAAGACTTTCCCCTCCGAAATATTTGTGTCTTTTAGCAAGGTCTAAGAGATGCGAACTAATGCTGATCAAAAGCTGGGCACTGCACATCCTATGAAACAAAGACAATAAATATTATATACCAACTTATCTATATTATTGTAAAATGTAGTTTCTTTCTTTGGTTCATTCCTTACCGGAAAATCAAATTGGCAATTGCATTCACCATTACATAACCACTGCCAAAACCAAAACCCTCAATCTTAATCCCGAAATAAATTGCAAACCCAAGTATTGAGATCCATATTGAAAGCTTGATCGTAGATATCCTGTAAAATTTATCAGAAAAAGGTTTACCAAAATAGACAGAGCACTCCAAAATTCCGATTATATTTATACTCGAATCAATTGCTTTCATAAGTAAACAGCCGCATCTTTATTCCCAAATTACTTAATTAATTAATTAATTTCGAGAAGAACACATGCAACACCTACCTTATTATAAGATAATTAATGAACATCCATACAATCTATATACAATGATTAAATAGGATTTAAAAAAATTAATTCTTGAAAATAAATCCGAAAACCCATTTCAAATTATTTTCTTCATTATTTGCAACTCACCACAATAAGAGAAATTGCCCAGAAAATGGCTTTCTATAAATTGAGAAAGACAGATTAGTGAGATAAGATACTTGTAGTATGTAAGGTACTTTTTTAAAAACACGTCAATCATGAAACTACAATTGTTGCATTGTTGGGCTTACCGAATAACCATAATTAGAATTAAAAAAATGGCGATTATTAAAGATGTTGTTTGCAAAGATTGAAATCATGAAACAAAAACTTATGATTAAAATGTTTTTTATTATCCTTAGCTTATCCGCATTTTTAAAGTATTGTTCCTCAGTGGTAACTGGCTCGTCAATCTCCACTTTTGACATTTTCTCTATTGTTTTTCAAACGAGATCAATACATAAATGGCTTTTTTATTAAGAAATTTAAAATTCTATAACGCTATAAACTATATAGTATATATTCCTTTTTGTTTTGTGTTCTATTTTCCTTATTAGGATTTTGTCAAGAACTGTCAAAAATTGGTTTATAATGAAATTCTAAACAATAACAGGTAATTGATTACTCAAAGATTTTATGAGTACTAAAAATAAGTTCGAAAAAATCGAGATCTAAAAGAATATGCATCGGAGTCGGAGGACTAATATATAACTGCCATTAAATCAAAATTGCGTTTAAATAACTTCATATGAAATCATTATTACGTGCTTCTTTCCCAAAAACCGTCATCTCGTCATCTATCTCATGCGTATGTTTAGTCCTCATGAAACTAACCTATCATTACCATAATATAATTCATGATATAATATTATATCATCCAATGCTATTGATATGAAGAAAGGAGGAAGCAATGAAGCAAGCGACAAATAGATAAGAAGAGTTATTGGGACTAAATAGATTGTAAATATATTTTCGAAATCTAATATATTTCTATACATCGACCGATGTTAAAATTGCATTTTCTGAATTACCTAATAATAATCCATGTGCAGCATATTATCACAAATAAAATACAATTCAACAGCCACCTTCACATTTTAAGATAAGACTATACCCTTCATATTACTCCCATTGTATATGTTGTGGACCAGTATCATTCTTTTGACGCAGAATTCATGACTCTATCNCTCATAAATTAGAAGTCACCCAAATATCTCCCTTGTTCCTAGAGTTTGAATTAGATACCTTAAAAGTAACACTATCACCAAGCTCAAGGAACTAACAATGATTGTTAATGAAACTTCCTGATGGTGGAAGTGAAAGCAATTTCCGTGTCCCATTGTATTTATTACAGAAAATCTAAATGCGTATTATAACTTACAAAAACTGCACGTTGCTTCCGGGTTTGGTTAACATCTGTACATCATACGGTGATATATACGAATGCTATCAGTTCATGTCTATTGCAACGTTTATTAGTTATAAACAGCCAATCTTTCACAAGATTTGGTAGCAGTCGGGTCTGGATTTTGGAGGTGCTATGCTGGTGTGATATTTTACGTTTGTGTGTACCATGATTATAGCTAAGTATATGGCATTAGTACTACTGCCTATGAATAAATAAAATTTATCTAAATTTCATCGTATTTTATTGTATAAAAATGACAAAATTATTATAGTAGGTACAGACAGAATACAGGTATCAACAAAAGTGTGGTATTGATATTGATTTATCCGTATTTAATGTTTCAATCGAGCCCTTGGCCCATGGAACAAGACGATCAAATTACATACACTGAAGACATTGATACATCAAAATAATATATATCTAACAGTATATTTAATATTAAGTACCTATTAATGAGTCGTGTAGATTTCACTTAGTAGATACATTTAAAAATTTGAATCTTTTTGCTCATGCAATTATCTGATAATTTGTCTGTACTTAAATGTGGACTCTGTAGACATTTTCTTCTTCTTTTGTTCGTTGAATTCAATTCGAAAATAGCCAAGCATTCCAGCGAGAACAAGGACGATAAAAATTGCTATCAACACTTTCCAAAAATCCGTTTCTGCTATATTGTGCAAATTCATCCAATGGTATTTTATCACTGACACAACAAAAATCCCGGTATACTTTACTCCAAAATATTTGGAATATGTTGACAGTGCACTTTTGCCATTAAAAACGACTCCATAAAAAGCTAAAGAAAAATTATTTTCGTGTATTTAAGTATGTGAATCTTAATATTCTGTAATCCTTTACATATCTGTAAGTGACTAAGTGGCAATTACCAGGTAGCAGAGTATCCCAAATGGCACCTGCTGTTCCCTCGAGCATCATAATTACTGCTAGGAATGTTTTACGTGATTTGATTTCGTTATATTCTATAATTTCGGGGTTTAGTACAATGAGGGAGATAATCACTACAATGTCGATTACGGCAGCAGTCCAAAACATTTTACGTCTGGTGCAGTATTTTATGAAAATTCCTACGGCTAAAGAAGCTGATGCACAAACTAGTCCATAGCATATTATTTCTGTTTTCATGATGTATCCCCAAGAAAAAACCTTTCAACACATGGAAAACACAAAGTATTATTATTATTACTTCTTATTTTGACAATAAGCCTAATACGAATATACGGCTACGTGATGTATCTTTATATGCATGATATATAATAGGACAAAAACTATAGATATTATATTCATATACATTTAGTAGTAACAGTATAACAAGAATTAAATAATTATTTCGAACTAACCAGTAGAAAGGAAAATAAAATTGATCGCAACCCTACCCATAGGGTAATGGGAATCAAAGGAATTTTTATTTGTTGGAATAGCTTCAAAACGTTTGCAATGAGAATTGATTTATTTCGAGGAATATTAGTAGCTTGTTCATCTGTAAATGAGCTTACTTCATCATTTGTGATTCCATCCAAGAATATTATCACTAGTAGAGCTGTAAAAATGAGACAAAATAATTTATTAATTAGTAATTAATCTAAATAACAGTAGGTACCTATTCACAAGAGTTTTGAGACTGGTTTTTGTTTCACTTTAGATACCAGACACAACGGCCAAAATGATGCAAACTGAGGCATTCATCTCCACTTCAATATGGTAATAATATATATTCCAGGAATTCGCGAGTACAAAAGCTATTTGCTGAAAAAAATTCAGTACTCCTAAGAAACGAATAGCACGGACTTCAAGACTTTCCCCTCCGAAATATTTGTGTCTCTTAGCAAGTTCTAAGAGATACGAACTAATACTGATCCAAAGCTGTGCACTGCATATCCTATGAAATTTAGACAATAATATTATTTCATATTTCATATCAACTTACCTATAATGTAAAATGTAGTTTCTTTCTTTGGTTCAATGGTTATATTCCTTACCGGAAAATGAAATAGGCCACTTCATCGACCATAAAATAATCGCTACCAAAACCCTTTATTACGAAATAAATTGCAAATCCAAGCATTGAGATCCATATCGAAAGCTTAATCTTAGATGTTCTGTAAAAAGATCAGAAAGAGGTTTTTAGTAAAATTTCTTTACATTCACTTATTCTCAATGCGATAAGAAGCTACAGATTGGCGGAAAGAAATAATGACATAATTTTATTATACTCAAACATCGACCCAATATTGAAAACATATCTTTGATATAGAATAGTCACAGGATTTAATTAAATATTCGCCCAATCGTAAGTCTTTTACATATAGATAATCTACAGATATGATAGATCTATTTTATGGAAGAACACCTACCTTATTTTATAGTAATTTGCGAACATCCATACAATCTATATTAGGCAATCACATAAATAGGATTCAAAAGAATTAATTTTTGAAAATAAAGTTTTCCTGAAAAATCATTTATTGCATTTGCATTGTTTTCAATTCCAACTTTTAACAACTCACCACAAAAATTGAAATTGCCAAGAAAATGATATCCTATAATATTGAGAAAGACAGATTAGATATTTGTTTGTATGTGTTAGTGCTTTCACAAATATATATTATCATGGAACTATTGTATGGTTCAGGTTTACCGAATAATAGCCATAATACGTAGAAAAATAACGATTAATAAATATGCTGTTAGCGAAGATTGAAATCATGAAACAAAAACTTGTAATTAAAATGTTTTTTATTATCCTCAGCTTATCCCCATTCCTTAATAATTGTTCCTCCTCCGTAGTAACTTGCCCGTCAGTCTGCACTTTTGACATTATATTATTCTACATCGTTTTTCAAACGAGATCCATATTAATTTTAAAGTTCTAATAGGCTATAGTTTTATTTAAGTCTTATTTGTTTTGAGTTCGCCCCTGTTTTTTGATATTATAGAGTTTTGTGAAGAACCCTATAATTTGTTAATTTATAATTTCTAAACAGAAAATAATTGAATGCTCAAAGATTTTATCAGTAGGTACTAAAAAAATCGAGATGGGGAAGTATCAGAGATGGAGAAGACTAAATTTATATCAAACTGTCGTTATTACTACTTTGCCTAAGATGACCATCCGTTCCCTTTTTGTATCATAATTTTCATTTTCACAGGGCCTAACATTATTATGACACAAAATACTGGTTAGTGTAAGTTGGATCATAGTTCCATAATGGAACTTCCATTCCAGTTATTAACATGCGTCTTCATGTGCACGATCTGTAATAAATAATAAATGAAAATGAAAACGATGCCCGCGTTTAAGGGGCGAAACCGGTATTTGCAAGGAAGGAAGAAAAAGAAGATTTTTTCCCAATGTTTTGCGCTATTTTATTTTAGGCAATTTTTGACTTCTACAAATACATTTCAATCAAATGAAATTTCATCCCGGCCCGAAACTCAGTTCTGTATATATTATAGGTTGAATTAGAATTAAATATGTAAATATCTACATTTATGCAGTACCTAGGTACTTTTGTCACCAAATTTTTTTTCCCTGACTGTATTATATCTTTCAATCTGTAATCTGTATGGATATCATGATATCAATCGACTTGGTCGGGACAAGTTGTCCCATTTTTACCCATTCCACCACAGATCGAGTTATCGTGGAATGGAAAAACATGTAACTTGACCAACTTAAAACAACATTTAAAATATGGTTCCTTTCACTCTGAAATACTCAAAAAAATCCTTTTTTTTAGTATTATTTTTCGAAATTGAACTGTAAATGATTGCTCCCTCCTCCAATATGGTGGAGTGCCCCTTTTGGCCTGGAAAAACTCTGGTCAGCTCTTTCCCAAATACTGTTATCTCTTGTGTGTTTATGGTCCTCATGAAACTAAACTACCTAGGTATCTTATCTTATCATTCATATTATCATCCAATACTCTAATGATATGAAGAAAGGAGGAAGCAAGCAAGATAACAGTCACTGGACTTAAATAGGTTGATTGAAAGTGTTGTTGATATCTATTTCTTTACATACCGACCGGCCAGCGGCCACCGTTTGTATAATATATCAATGAGTCTGAGTTACGCAGCAATTTAGTTAAAATTGCATTTTCAGTATAGCAAATAATCTCATCAAACTCATCAAATTAGCATCATGTTATCGCAAATAAAATACACAGCCATCACGACCCCGAAAATGACATGACTATCACAAACCCAATTACAATGCAATATTTATATTATATATTAGCCATGTTATTGTCAATTTTTATAAGACTGCGTCTTCTATTATCCTTTAGTACAGATTATATGGTATGTGTACATAATAATAATTTAGTTATATTATAACTTAAATTATATGCACTGCAAAATCAATCAAAGGCTTTTTAAGCAAAGGACTTTAGTCTACACTTTAGGACATCGTCAACTTGACCCGCATATATTACATTTCATCCTGAAGAAAGATATAAAAAATAGCACTTATAAACTTTTGCATTTGCTTTTTTGTCATCAAACTAAAACTACAGTTATTGTATTATTATGTCAATATTGCAACTATAGACAGCTACTTATGGAGATCTAAGTATTTCTGATATCATCTCCATTCTCCATAACAATTACTAGGGAATTTCTTATCAGAAAGCTTACACAGATGTTCATTGAGGATTGTTTCCCACACTCAATTTCAATTTTCACCAAGTCGTACCATAACCGAGTTGAGTACACTTGACCGCAAATCTATCTTGATGTTTATGTACACGATACTTATGGACCAATTGATAATAGTAATCTTTCATATTGCATAATAGGGATAATATATATTAGGGAATGAATGTTTTCAGTTTTCACTAAGCAGATTAATTCAAAACAGTAAAAAAGCATGTAAGTATTCATGAAGTAATTATTATTGTAGGAATGAAACCTCAGGATATTGTAAATACAGTTGAGGTTTTTGCAATTTTCTGATTCCATAACAGATACGACGACTATAACTCACATATGTTAATATTTAAAACTATCCCTACATGATTAATTGTCATTAAATTCCCTAAAGGGATGAGAAAATTAGAACATTTTTGGTTATCATCAGCATTTCAGTTTTCTGGACTAAAATATTTGCTTAATTGGCTGAGGATTCTAATTAGTAACGTTTTCATTTCAATCTAGTACACAGAAAAGTTTTTGTCTCGCCATGAAACTGCTACTGCTACAGTGTCTTATTTTAATGTTCCTTGTAACTTGGTCGATAGCTCACAAACAAGTTGATACGAAACCCCTCCAAGTCACCCTTGATGATAATTCGCGACATAGTACTTACGGATGGAAAATATCTTCAGATTTGTTTTATTATTTCCAAGACGTTAATGGCAATTCGTTGAATATTCCTTCGCTCTCGTCAGTGGACATGAGCCCATTAAATCTGAACACAGTACACGGAATTTGGCTACTTGAGAAAGACAAAGAACATGCTGCAAAATATTATCACTCTGACGAAGATTCCGACACACATGCTTATTTCCAGTTTTCAAGTAGTAGTCAGTTATATGATAGCTTAGAAATTACTGCATGTCTATTTGGAAATAGTTTTCTAAATGTCACTGCTCATTCCAAGCAAGTAATTCTGAAAGACAAATGCAACCACGGCAAGAAACCTTACTGGAAAACTTTCACAGTTTCACTTGGTGGATCTGGACAGGTAGCTTTCTTATTTTTGTTTAATTATATTACAAATATACATCTACGTCTACAAATATTATACGTCTTACATATATATCTCGGTCCATGGTCTATAGTAAAGTCCTGTAATCTTATGCAGTTACACTATTGCACTATGGTCGGACGGAGGTTTCTTGATACATTGGCAATTAATTGAAATCTCTTTTGTTTATCTGTATATGTATTTATAGTTCACAGTCGAAGCTTTCATTCCAAATAAAAATGACTTCATTGTGATTGACAAGTTGATTACTTCAAAACAATCTGTCAAACACGATATTAATGACAAAAAAATATTATTTGACGAAGCTCACTTAACGCTGAAGGAAACAACACCAGATTGTAATTAATTTGTATATAATTTACCAACTGATACTAACTTTTGACATGCAAATGCCAAATCCTATACACTATAGCTAAGAATGATTGTATAATATGGTCAATAGAATATAAATTACAATAGATTGTCATTATTACTATTTATGTAACTTATATTATTATAAACCAACTCGCAAAAAATATGCTTGCTTATATGTATATTGCATGTGAGTATGTTATTGTAGCAGCAAGTTGCGTAAAAGTGTCCAAAATAAAAAAATACGAGTGCATTTGTCCGAAATGATATAACCATTGTCAATTATAATATCAAATATTTGCATAGATATTATTATAAGGATACATTATCAATATGACTTACTGAAACTTTGGCATCTCTACATTTACACTGACAAAATTCCGGGCTGGGTTATATGGGTGGCCTTTGTGTCGTTTGCGTATGAGTTGACGAACTTGGAACGTCGTCTTTAATATCAAATGTTATACGAAACTTATTGTTTTCTGCCCGCTTATTATTTGAAGAAAATATTTTGGGTTGAATATCCTCTGATCTGAAAAAATAGGATTTCGTAGTGTAGTTTCATCAATATTATAGTAAATATACTGATACAATAGTACCCCACACCATATAAAAGTAAGCTTATAATGACAGTTTAATTAAAAGAGCTAAAAGTTACAGATATGTACTATGTACAATATTATTTCAAAACTAAAAGATCAGCCTCAATATGTCTCAATCGCATTGCATAGACCTTTATACCTACTTTATTAGCTCTTCCGAATCATAACAAACAGTCTCAGATGGACATTTTTTTTCACGATCAGGCTTGACATTGATGCTTCGTTTTAATCGATTATATTCGGTCTAGATTGCAAGAAATAATATTACAATCATTACTCATGTCATTATGTTCATAAATCATCACATCATACAATATAATACATCACAAAGAATTTATATTGAACGCATTTACATGTAAAGCTTTCTTTCAGACACGACATTTACATTTAAATATTACGTACTTAATAATTAACCTACGTATATTATACGGATAAGCATTACATAATTAATACATGCAAAGTTAGTTATGATAATAATATAGAAATAGAATGTGTTAGATTATATTATTATTATTTTATTATGCAATAAGTATGCAGGCAGATGCACACAAAACACACTCACCTCAACAGATACGATTTGTTTCTGAAAAGCTTGAGCTCCTTGAGGCTGTTTGCAATTTTGTAGAGGAATTGAGGGATTGAAGACAGTACAGTACAATCGTTGATTTCAGTACCCAGCCAGTCGGCGACTCGTTTCGCTAACAGTTGACAGTGGTTCCGGTTCAAGCAAAACAAACGACCCAAGGAAAATTGGTTGCCTTGCCTGACTGTGACTACCCTCCCCCGCATCAGGTAGGTCCAACCAGTAGCTACTGTAGAAACCAAAATAATTAGAGCTCTGGGACTTTGTTGGTTCCTACAGTTACTGAAAAGTTAACGTTCATTTTGACAGTCAAAATCCAAAATCAACAACTCTCCTAGCAAGAACAACTCTCCCAGAGCTCTAATTATTTTGATTTCTACAGTAATTTCCCTCTAATGGTACTTATTGTTGTTGGAAAAGGTATAGTCCCCTGGGGATTTGTTGGTTCCGTTACTGGAAAGAC
>JABASH010000544.1:0-38329 GCA_019776445.1 Tomocerus maximus
AATGGAGAATACACATAAATGTCACGTTTATAGAAGTACAACTTTGTCGAGCAGAGGGGATGATGGACTATCTCTATCTGTTCCTTGAGAATTGTTCGCCTCGTCTCCACATCCTCACCCTATATATGTACATTACATTATGTATCCATTATAAATTTTTTATTTCTACCGTTTGCATCTAAACATACATATGTACAAAATGTAATCCAACGGGGACAGTCATGGCTAAAGGAACGCCAGAAACGCAGATAGTTGACACCTTGTTTGATTGACTCGTCTTGGGTTGTCTTTCTTGTCATGTGCATGTTTGTACTTTTTCTTTCCCTTTGCTCCTGCCTCACCTTACCCTGTCACATATTTTCACATTCAAATACTCTAATGTCTGACAAGACATCTTATTTAAAAAGGAGACAACTTTTTATTTTCCTTCAGACATTTAAACCATTATTTTGTAAATAAATGAGACACTACCATTTTTCTTGTAAACAATAGTAGCATCAAATAAACGAGCACTCAAAAGCCTATCCAAGACAGTGGGAAAAATTTCTGCTGATTTACAATGGAAAAGTATGTCTGTGCCTACGCAGTTTGCGTACTAAAAAAACACACAATAGTATTTGTGCAAAAACTTTTACATTCAAAACCGACATTCATTGAACTCGGGTTGAAAGAATCTCAAGTGTTTTCGTCTCAAATATATATTTCCCTTCCTGCATAATAAAATGCTGTAGCGCGGTTCTATATTTTCTTGAGCCTTGATCTTGTCTGGTTACTTGTCAATACAGACAAACGTTACATTTGCGTCTGGCCATCCGTCTAGACATTTCTTCTGGTCATTGTTCTTTATTTTTATTGCTTTCCTATAGTACTTGACAATTTTTAATCATAAAACATATTGCAAATAGCAATTCACGAGGGGTTCAATGTATTTCATTAGAACAACTATAAGTACATGCAAAGCACTATAGGCACATAATAATAAAACATGTGTAAGTGTACTTGTATCACTATCAGAGTAAACTTGAGTAAGATAAATTGAAGAGATTGAAAATACAATAATTCTATTCGAGGCACTACATTCGCAGAAATTTAATGTAATTTCTTCCAGTAGCTTTGACTGACCGTTAAGCAAGTCTTATGCGTCTCGAGTCAAGTCTAGTCAAGATAAAGTCCGAGAGGAAATCTGAATATGGAAAATAAATGTCAGAAATGATGGGGCGAGGGAGAAAAGAAACAGAACAGTAAATCTCAGGGAGAAAATAGAGTTTCACAGAGTTCTGTCCATTCCTCCTTGCCATTGCTCCATGGACTGGACCATCTTGTCTTCATTCAAATGAAATGAACTCTGCAACCGACTATCAGTGCTGGAGTCGGCTGGACTGAACTTTCTGGATAAACTACCGTCCAGTCCCACTCTAGTTGAGTCCATTTCAGACACAGATAGTGTATTACATCTGTATTTATATTATGCAATTCATTTTTCTTCTCTCCCCTCTCTGTCTCTTTTTTTATCATAAACCAATTGTTCTTACTTATGAGAAAAGTTATCCTTGTACACTTTTCTACAGATGCACTACCCAAGCAAATGACCACCTACTATATCCCTATATCTATTATATCCCTATTCTCTATGTATGTATACAGATGTACATTTTTCATCCCTACACATTATATTGCATGTAAGATATTATGAACGATAATAAGAATGGAATTTGTCTCTGCAAATTGTTCCACTGCTCCGAACAAGTTTACAGATCCAGTCAGTCTCTCTCCTCCTACAGCTTATATTGCATTTTTTTGCAAAAATGCGAAATGCTTACATCTCTATCTACACTAGAGATATATTACACTTGTCGGCTTACATCTTTTATGCAAAGGATTTGTGTCATGTAGGCCTTCTCGATGCAAATAATGCTAACTGCTGATCAATGTAATTGTTATCAAGTCCGACACTACCATTTTGTATAGTGTATACTCACTATCCTTGCGGTTTCCATTTTTATCAAAGTTTCCATTTTTCTACAGACAATGATTTTTAGTAACCAATATCAATTTTCACTTTGGACAAACACAATTCATAAGTAAGCATAAGACAAGTAAGACCGTATGAAATTATTCTGATCATATCAAACTTATATCACAGGAAACAATAATAAGTAATGTAATATTAAATTAGTTTAGAATAAAAATTGCAGATAGGATGGTCTTGGATATAATACAATAATTGATCATCTTTGACCTTTTGGGAGTTTATAGGAACATACGAATGTAGAAAAGACTGCAGTGTGGTTCTGCATCTTTTGACTGTACCATGCCATACACAAACATATTAAGATAGGAAGGAAGACAAGGACAAGTGTGTTTAAACTGCACCATATGTGCTTAAAATTGTCTCAACCTGCCACACAACATGGAAATAGTATTATTAAACAGGGAGGAGGAATCCATCAGTTGGGCCAGAATATTGTGGCAGAAGAGTCTATTGCTTTCTTGTCACTTTTCGTCTAAACTGAAAACTAGAGTGAGCCCCTGAAGTAACATGTGGGAAGACGAGCCCATTTCAGCGAATCGGAATTTCCACATGCATTATTCTACCGTTTGTCTTGGTTAGTCTTTTTCAATCGGACTTGGGGATTCAGTTCACTCAGAAAAGGCTCGGTATAATCATATGTCTGCACATAACATAAATACACACAGGAAATCATAGGGATCTCCAGGCTCACTCTTATATATGATTTATCAAATAGTATCTGTTCTGTGATGTATTTACTTAGTGCATATAAGAGAATTCAAGACCGTCCTTCCAAGTTATCTCTTTATTTTATTTATTTCTCCTGTCATATTTGTGGACCCGACTTTGATTTATGCTCACTTCTCCTTTCACCCTAACTGTTGTACTTTGCCTGTCGGCATTCACCGTTTTTATACAGACATTCTAACATCCACGCAAAATTACATCGACAATAAGTCTCCTATGCCAGGAGGAAAATGCGTATATACTTTTTATATCATGGGAGTGGCATAAGGCGAATAATATTTGCTTATTTCACATTTGAGCATATCTTTAGTCAACCGTTTCGTTAATCTGCATAAGTATGGTTAATAATTTTTTGTGCATTAGAATTCAATAGATAGTGCAGAAATTATTAAGGCAGGGATATTGACTTGAGTTGCCAACACTTTAACAATACAAAAAGTGTGAATTGGTTGAATGAAATGTAATATCTGAATATGGATAAGTATAATGTAATTCAATGCAAAAAAGATAAAAAAAATTCGCATAATATGAAAGAGGACAGGGGGAACATGTATCCTATTTATCTCTCTTGGCAGGTCTCCATTACTGGATTGTTATTGAAATTCGGATCACCACATGAGACCATTCCTTGTGACCGATTTATGTCTCCATATGTGCCTACTTGTTCTGACACTCATCACAGCTGAGCTGTCGTAATTTTATTCCTTTTTCTGATTTATTTACTTGTTCTTCTCTAATGCATATGCAAGCAATTATACATAGAACCCGTACCTATTAATGCAACATTCGCTTTGTAGGACACATGTGTATGTATGTACACGAAGCTACATGTCAGAGAGTGAAGATATATGAACTCACCTTGTTTGGTTGACACAAGGGGCATAATGACAACTCTTTTTAACACATTACGACACAATGACTGGTAATAACGTCTCTTTTATTGGCACTGACTCTTAATATTTTAAAAAATTCTTGTTTGTCTTATTGTACGAGTATCTTGGCCAATTCTGCAACATAATATGAATAATTAGCGTCTAATGATATGAAATGGCTAAAGTTGTACAAAGAACGACGCAATTAAGATAGAACTAGTGTCTATGTACAGCCTACTGCTTATTATTGAAATATTTACACCTGCAGAACTAAATAAACTATTAGCATTATGAACTAATGCCGCTCTGTGTAAATTGGCGGCTCTCTTGCCTACCTTAACACTTGAATTGCGAGTCAAGGCTGACAAATTAATAAGCAGCAACCATGACTCGGCATGTTGAGTTGTTTGGCTAAAATTTAGAATTAGTATGATCAAGAATCTCTATTCGGATAAATTACTCAATTTTTTTGCGAGAATTACCTTTATTTGTGAAACCGCAGTTGTGGAGTACCTACCAAGAAATACCAGTGTATATGTTCACCTAACTAACACCACCTCAAGTAATTACATAATTAAAGGAGAACATCTTCGGACATAGTCATTTAATTTAGACCACCTGTCTTCTCAGGTTGGGAATTCTTGAGGTCGGCCAAATCAGATCATACTACTTCACTATACGGCAGAGTGTCGGTATGACTGGTATGGGTTAATTAATCGATAAGCAAATTCAGCGGGGACTTTTTATCAAAGTTGATCGTAAACTCTGTAATTATAAACTAGTACCTGATAATATAACAAGGCAAACAAGCAAAAAGCAGCTAATGAAATAAACTTTGCAAATTAACTCGAAAATGGCAAACTTACGGCATCGTCTGTGTTGTAGGTGGAAACCTGGCTGCTTGTTCAAAGCTTTGTCTGAAAAACCAAAAAAACATCTCTGTAAGCATTTTTATATCAACATCCTGCCTTTAATTGAGGTAACCAAAGCGGGGAAAATATCTCATTAGTAACTTTATTATTATTATTAATTGAGAGCTTTTTTCAATGATTTCATTCAGGTCTATTGAACTTCACACCCGACAGGTAACGCTACAAATTCCACTTGTCTTTTCCTAATTTACCATACTAAAAACCCTATGAATCTACATAACAGAACTTAAGTACAAATGAAATATATTGCTCAACTTTTATCTGCATGTGTTTTAATGCAAAATAATTCTCTTAGTGCAAATAAATTACAAAAGGTTACATATTCATTTATTACACGAATATACTTAGAATTTTGTTTTGTGTTTAGTCAGTATAATAATTTATATAGGTAAATGTGTAGGGACTAAGTATAGGAAGGTAATAATAATGAAAGATAATTGAAGAGTGATATGAATGTGTTAGAAGTGTAGTATAATGATATCCCGATTGGTAACATGACGAAACAGACATTGATTATGGTTCAACCCTCACGATGATTTTATCACTCAATTACAAACACCTTATTGTAAACTAATGACTGACTGCGTGTTTAAAATCCCCAAGTTAGAATGAGTGAGATCACTGAATGGGATCTAAATGGCCAGGTCAGTCTCGTTCTGTTACTATAATAGCCAGTTGGATCTGTTCTATTGTTATATAGAGAAGATTTGCTTTGCATACAAGACACTTGTGCACTTTTTTCTTTTATTACTCCCCTAACTCGAACAACTTACAAGATTGAAGATGTAAGTATCGTCTACCTCGAAGACTGCATGTACTGTATACTTAACAAATTACCAACACTTGTCGTGAGCCGAAGATTTCCCTTCTGCACGAATTTGCTACAGTTGAGTATTAAATTGAATCGTTTTTTATGGGAGAGTAGAGCGAGCTAGGCGGAGGCTCGTTGCTTCTGTAATGTACAGAATGTATGAATTCAAGTGTCTAACATAATAATATCAAAGTAAGTGGAAATACAGCACCTACAACCAACCTACTTGACTTACACTTTGCATGTGTGTACATGTGCATAAATACAAACAACAATCTGTACCTGACTGTAATTGTAAGCACGTAAGTGAGGTAAGCAGAAAGAAATGTTGCTACAAATAAGAAGATCACTGAAAGAAAATGAAATAGTGGCAACCGAACCGATCCAGTCCACTTTACAACAACTCCCAACTTATTTGTTGTAGTTACTCAGTCACGAACTGGTCCGGTTATAAATAAAAACTTGGATAGGTTACGAGGGAACTTATGATACTTCTACTAACTGGTAACGATTGTTCGGCCTATGCCTCTCTTATTCTCTACACAGTGCTAAAGATATGCTTTCCTGTGTGGGGTGATTCGCTCGACTTAAAATATTTAAATATTAGATATAATCCACGTTGATACTTGAGTAGACTCAACCGCACAAACATTTCTGTCTCCACTTGATCCTACTTGCGATTAGGGAGCATTCATCTAATTTTCATGTCAACAGAACTGACTCGAGTTAAAAGTTACTTCCCCTTCGTTTAAATTTAAGAGTGTAGCCTACTGCTACTAAATTAAAACTTTGAAATTGCCTTGAAACTATTTTCTTTCTTTATGATTATTAGTTACTTTGTTGCTAATCTGCATTCGTTAACTCAGTTGCAACTTGCAGTGTACCACTGCATTTTTTCTAAACATCGTAAACAGTTTGTCGCCCTCGGAATATGCGAAACGAGCAGAAATATTGGTACAAGTTTTTGTCAATTTACTGCTGTTTGCTAAATAATGCAACTCCTGGTTTCCCCGTCCCCTTCACCTCCATTATTGTTGTGAATATAGCATGCTTTATGCATACAAAGTAAATAAAAATCCTGTTTTAAACAAAGGCAAACTGTTTTTGTCAAATGTCCGACCGTGCAAAGAAACTACAAATTGTTTTGTATCAATTCCCCCTTTATGACTCCTATGGTCATAAACTTATATTATTATTGCGCTACGTTATTAGCAAAAGTGGATTCATATAAATATAATTTGTAATTACATACAGTTAATTTAATTTATTTACGTTTAGCATTGTAAGAAGAAGATTAATGCACTTGATACCAACATGACAGCCATAATAAACGTAAAATATCACAATTAAATGAATGCAATTAACAGAGATATTAGACGTATGGCAAGGAGAAAGAAAATTCATTGTCCTATTCAATTAATAGTTTTAGTAAATATCTTCGAATTGACTTTGCATATTACTAGATCAAGAATGCATGCAATGTGCATAATTTTTTACATTAAAGTTTAATGGTTTTGTATTAAAGTAGGTAATGATTCAATGGTTGCTACCACCATTGGATTGTACTGCCCTTTGGATTCAACTCCACGTAGGTACTATTAGAAAAGGCTGTCTTAGACAGCACAGCCCAACTTCAAAGCTGGATTGATTGATGGCCACATTTGCATAAAAGTCTGATAGGCAATAAAAGGAGTTGATTTGATTGTGAGACAATTCATAATTATTGAGGAGTGTGCAGGCAGATCGTAGTTAAGTAGTAGCTAAAGCTACGTATTTTATATCTCCTGCATCAGACAACAAACTAAGAAACATTCCAGATCACTTCAGTTCATCAGGCCAGGGTAGACTACCTTAAAGATGAATTATCTATGATACTGTTACTCTACAGACTGTCCTTGTTTGCAAACTCATGTTTCTGATTTATTTATTAATCTATTGAAGAGCAATTCAAGAGGATGGGATTCGACAGTGAAATTTTGCATCATTTTTCTTCTCACAAGACACACCACTCTGTATTCGATTGTGAGACGATTTCAATTCCATCGACCCACTACTAATAATCCAGATAGCTACAAGAGAAACCAACCTACCTTACATTATCGACCTATCTCCTAATTTTTTGTTGTGTATCTCAACCCATCTGTATTAAAATTAAGACGAGACATTCAAATAATTATTACAAGATCAGATTTGTACATGATTTATTGCTTTCCCAATTGATATCAATATAATGTACATTTTATACGATATGTTCATATACCCTCATTATTTCACGCATGCAATTACTCTTCTTCATCTATTGAATCCCAGTGTGTGAGTGTGTGATCAATAAATGAAGACGGACGAGAGGAAATCTAATCTAACGTCACTGCTCATTCACAGCGACAATAATTGATTGGTTAAACTCAAACTGAATGTCAAAAAAGTAATAGATATCTACTAGTAGGTAATCTTGCATATTAATGTGCAACCCTAGAAAGTAGCTACACAGAGTCTAGATTTCTTAAGAACTACATAAACATTGCTTCTCAAGTGAGGAAACTACAAATTATAAATGTACGTTCCTATGTGCATATTTATGCATATGAATGTGCACTTGCTCTCCGTAACTTTATTATCAATGCATCTACATCTGTACAATCTATTGGACAAGGACTGCAGATAAAGAGATAGAACAGCTACCTGTTTATGTTTTCATGTGCCTACATTACTTATTTAAATAAGAAACGGTCGTAGTGCACTAAAGCAAGTGTATAATAGACGAGCAATGAAAACTTCCAAATGTCTCTTTGTGTTATTAAAGTCAAGCATCAATTCTCCTCAAAGTCTTCTCATCTTTCAAAACTACTATGTTATTGTCAGTCTTGAATTGCATGGGATTTACTCGTGTTGACTTCCTTGCACCGTTGCACTTTACATTTCTCTGGACCAAACTGGACTTCACCAGTACCAACTATATACTCATTATATTATTATTATTGCTTTTCTTCTGTATTATCCACGGAGGAGATTCTCTCTATACTCTCCTGCTAAATGCAAATGAGCAGCTCGACAATCAAGCGTCATTCGAGTGAACAGATAGAACACAAACACCAACCGAGATTTTTATTGTGCTGCCTCCAAAGTCAACTATTGAACAATATTTCTTGAAGGTAGTTCGTGGTACTTCTTCTCTATTGTAGTCTTAGAAATAAGTAATAGATCCGCAAAGCTAACGTCATTATCACATAAAGCTTAAACATCACATACTACAAACAAGTCTTGCAGACAAGGATTTACACACATAAACATCAAATAAATACTAAATACATTCTACAAATCCACTTACAAGAATTACCTCCACCATATTATTTACACATATATTTACATGACACAATGCTGTTTCTTGTCTCATATCGCTTTGCTCAAAGAAATGACACGCTAAAACACAATAAAAATTGTTTAGTTTAAAATCACGCAATGGCAATATACATCAATAACTGCTTACTCAATTTTTCTACAGTTTCTACTTTCTATTGTCGGAAGCAACAGAGCACGGTTAAAAATACCATTGCATTGTGACTAATACTGCCATCCAAACATGACCATGTATTTAAATATCAATACTAATCAGAGGGAAAGTCAGTTCATACTGTCAAATTCTCTAAATTGCGGTAGTACTATGTTTAGTAGGGCAGCCTGTAATATTATAAGTAAATTAAGGAAAGGAAGCCTCTTTGATTAACGTAGTGCCAGTGAAATATGAGTCTGATTCTCATCGGGATAAACAAACTAGAAAACTCAGTCTAGCCAAGGCTTACAATTAGCTAGTAGCTTACAACTTCCATCTTATCCTTCATGGACAGCTGACCCTACAATCTAACTCTTCTTCTGACTTCTTTACGATTACCATTTGGATTAAGATGTTATTGTGCTGCGCTTCATAAAGAAAACCACTCGTTAGTAACAAGAGTCCTTTTGAGACAATGGAAACATCATTTTATTATAATGCGTGTAATCAATGTTGCTTTCATATTGGTAATTGTCATATAAAAGTCTATATTATGCATACCATCATACTGTATATAAACTCTTAAGCTTCATTTTTGTAATTTCTATATGATCCTAAACAAAATACTTTGATATCCACATTACACTAAGGTATTCACGAACATTATAATATTTTATAATGCCGTGGGTAAACATGCATACAGCGAGAAACATTAATTGGTCGTTATAAATTAACCCAGTTCATCCTCAGTTAAGCCAACAATAAGTTTTCCTCGGTTCAGCAGAAGATTGGAGAATACAGATATAAGGTGGGAAGTGTAACCAAACCGGCAGTATAATATATTGCAGTATATAGGTACGTAAGTAATTTACTTTTACTTACACCACACATTACATTATAACCCGTCCAACTATGAATTTCATATATCTCTCTTGATATCACCTAAACATCAAGACAACTAATATATATGTAGGTTCTTATTTCCAGATGATGGGAGATTAGAAAAACAAGAGCATGCTATAAGCATAACACACAGAACGACTTCAACACTCATGAGGATCCTGTAGAGAATTCCTATTCATCATTAGGGATTTCGAATTATCATATAATAATGTGTAGAAACCTACCTATATGAAAAGAAACATGTTAAGGTACACAAGTGGATAGAACATGGTTAGGACGATAAGTAATGTTCTTGGATGATTTAGTAATGTACCTAAGCATAAACTGATAATAAAGTAAAACAAAGTAGAAATAGATAAAGTCCAGTCTGCCTCGAAAGAAACAATCAACACCAAAGCATTACTGTCTTGGACATTAACAAGATCATAACATTCGGTTAGTATCCTACATGCAACAAAGACAGAAGCATTAAACATTCTCTAGAAATTGTTGGACTAATCGTAAGTTGAACTAGTAAACTAGATCAGAGAAAAGATTTGAGAGGAAAGAATTCAATTAAATCTTGTACATACATGTAATTCTGTAACTTACGTCACGTTGTGGAGGTAGCATAATAGTTTACTGGTGTACACAATATATCTTGTGTATGTGCATTTGGCTTATTGTCAGTGAAATATTCGCAGGCGCATCCTATGCCTTACGATCATAAGGCGAGATCAGATCATTCACGTTGATTTTGAATTAGAACGAGGTAGTCAAGAGTTTTCCTTCGGAGCACTAAGATGTAGTGGTTTATTATGAGTTGTGTCTAGGGTACTATACAGTCTGATAATATTACACACAATGTAATTTATAGCAATCCGTGCATCATTTTTCATTTTGGGAGCAAAATGTCTTGGAACCTTGGAACTCACAGTGAGAAGGAAATGTCAAGATTTAAGATGCCAGATATTCACGGTAATGTGTTTTGCTGTCTTTCGGCAGTCCGTAGAGATGTAATAACTCATCGGCAAATTAAAAATTGCCAGAATGCTGGTGCATATGCATTTTCAATGAAAAATACAAGATTCGAGTTTAATACTAATAAGTTTTCAATGGAGCGCTTTATTGCGCGAGCACAGGCCACGCCATAAGACTACAGATAAGATGCACACACGGTATGTAAAAACTCACTACCAGTGGGGTAAATATTTTGTGAGCATTAGTCAGTTAATGCGTACCAGTAAATAGGAAGCTAAGAGTCGAAAGATAAGTTAGCACATTGTTTTGTCCCATCGTGAAATAGGGAATTCAGATTTTCGACTGAATGTGTTTAAAGCTGTGAATATCTGTGAATATGTATATCTGAGTATATGAAAAATAGCACTCAATTAACTCAATTATCCTGTTCTTGTTAAACCAGTTTAACTCTGCTATGACGCCTATAAATCTCCCTTGCGATTAGAATAGTATGCAATTAGCTTCTCGGTACTCTTTGCAAATAGTTGCCTTCGCCTTATTACAAAACGCTTCTTCTCCCGTCATCTCCGATGAGTTATTATTACGCCTTTCTTCTCTCTCTTTGTCTATCTCTTGCGAGACTCTTCTTTCTCTCTTTAGTCTCTTAGTGCATTATTTCTAGCAAATGAGCTCTAACAGCAAGAACATCTCAAGTTCCAGTCGAGAAACTATATACTAAGTACACAAGCCTATAAAACCATTCTCGTTTTCAAATTATATTTTTAGTAAAAGCCTAATCAATCAAAAACTATATTTGCTCCCATCGCTGTATTTTTGTATCAGGATAATATAAATCATATATGAAGTGAGGAGTACTAAGGGCCACCAGTGCTTAATTGTCTTTGAATTTTTATTGGATTATTAATTGATGTAAGAGATAGCATTAATAGATTGAATCAATACATATTAATTATTATGGTCATCAATTTTTCATAATGATGAAATAATAGCGATTTTGCTAAGTACAGGTACCTGCAAGGTCGCAAGTATTGTATTGAAATCAAGTAACGTCAGGAAATTCAATCTAAGCCACTACGTTGTAATTACATTATAACTACTTGCATATTTTCTCACGGTGGTGCAAAGATGATTTAAAATTGGGATTATTTGTGATAAACAATTTTTAGATTGCATTTGCCGTGTAAAATGGAAATGTAAAACAATTTAAGTAGATGACAAAAGTTTTGATAGATATAATGCATGAAATAGTGTCATCAACACTTACAAGGAGGTACACACTAATTTAAAAACAGTTACTATCTGTGTAGCATGAATAAAATGAAATTAGGCACTAGCATTTAATGCTGTGTAGCACATTATAAACACTAAAAAGGTCTGAAGAGTTTGTTCGTCTGTAGTATATAGCTTTTATGGCTAGTGATAAAGACGGGAGATAAGTGAGAGGCTTTAGTTATTGCCGGTTGATAGTAGAACTGCAAAATCTGCATAGCGTGTAGTAGCTTCCTCTTTTTTCTGTAGTGTTCTCTTTGTAGAAGGAAATGAAAGAAAGACAGTATAAAAATTAGCTAGGGACGTGTGCCATAAGTTATAGCCTAATAATTAACCTTCTCACAATTAGTTAGCTTGCTATTATTAAAAAGGAGCGGGTAGTGTAATGTAATCTGTCTCTCCGTACATATTAATGCTAGGTCGAAATAAGCGAAGAAGAAAAGGCGTAGTAATTGTATAATTGTATGGACTGGTGAACTGAAAGACCACGTTCTGTAAAGAGTAGGAGTTAACTCTTAGCCAACCAAGCCTCTTCTCCCACTAAAGCTACGCGAAAAGCCGGCAAGAGTAAGTCTAAATCTTTGCTTTGTCTCAACTCAACTCAACGCAAGTCAGTCTCCTTTTAATTAAGTGCATTTATACAATTCGCCCATGAAATGAATATAAAAAAGTCAAATCGCCCTCTAATTAAAAGCATCGACTGAATTCAAATGATCAACTTTACGGCAGACTTTACATTCTTTCTCTTAGCTCTTGATCTCTGTGCCCTGCCTCTTTCCTCCTGACGTCCTCTCTATTCCACGCTATTTATTTTCTAGTTTACTCCAAAAAAACCCACCCTTCTTTCTCTTTTATAAATATTTCTCCAATTCACAGACGAAAATTAAAGTAAAATGTAATTTGTAGTTAGCAAATAATGGAGACGGTGCAAGTCACACACTTTCATTGGAGCAGTTTAACAAAGTGGCTTTCTTCAACTACCTATTTGAATGGTGTGTATAAAGCATTATGCAAATTGCATAGGTCAGGAGATATAAGTTATATCGTCCAGAATCTCTCTTCACTCCATTTCAAAGAGACACTGTATACAGTGACTACTATAATCTCACGTTCTTCTAGATTATTTGGAATTCCGTTAGCAAAGTCAGATTTCGCTACTAATGCAAGATGTAGTCCACATAAATGCAAGTATTTAAATAACGTTACAAAGCTGTAGCTTAAAATACGCCTTTTTATATAGAGTGTAGGTATTATTAGCCAGTGTTAATCTTAAAGCATATTATAGTCGAGTGTACCTTTGACTGTAGTACATACATAGCCGTACGTGCGTACACTGTTCAAGTCAATAATGTACTCAAGTGGATAAGTAATTCTATGCACGACACGGCACGAACGACGCGTGAAAATTACGCCGAGAATTCAAGTTGCTCCTCGAAGGAAAATGAAAGAAATCTGCTTGCATCTAGTAATAGCTACCTATGTACTTACAACTATTAGTATACACAACTAATTGTATAATGATATAAGATCACAGTGTCTTGCTCTCTATAAAAAGGGCATTGTACATCTGAAAAGAAAGCAAGACGAAATAATACTTAAATTGTTCTCATAATAGCTTTAGCAAGTGTTTCCTAAACTATAAAGAGCAAAGTACCATTCTATATTAAGCTATGCACTTGAAATATAGTGTCATACAGATATTATCTCTGTTTACAAGCTATGCACAATATTATGGCATTAGAGACTAAATGAGGCAATGTGGAATTACATACTATATGCATGGGGGTTACAGGAGCCCTATTTGGTGAGACTCTTGCCTATTGCTACTCTACACTTGATGATTTTTTCCAACGAGGGGAACTTTAATTAAGTGAGGCTATATTTTTAATTTGATCGAGAATTGAATTATGATGGGAGAAAGGCAAGGCGGCAACAGCAATTAAACTAAAAATTACTCGCCTCTTCACAATCTGAATATGAACTTTTCGACGGGTAGAAAAATACCCTTTCCTTCGTTAATTATAAACTCCTTTTCCTCATTGCCAGTCCTGACAAACATCTATAAGTGCATACCTATCGCATTTCCCATCCGTGCATATCCAGTTACAAAAAATGTCCATAATTTAATACCTAACGAAATAGGCCTATATAATACATTCGCCATTAATAAATATAATGCTAAGGAGGAGTGGATTCTATATTAACTCAAACTACGTTCCATAACTCAAATGGCGCATCTGGAATTTACTCGTTTCCTTCGACAGCAATTTCCTAAGCTCTGTCTATTCCTGATCTATACGAGTATTAATTTCCTTTCCACTCTTTTAATGCATACATTATTTTTCTCTTTTAATTTAATCCGGGATCAATAGACTTCGCAAGTTTAGTTGCCAGCAGTGTTCTCTTAATTAACGTCTTCATAAATAAACGCTAAAATTTCTGACTTCTTATAATGAAAAATCCTGAAAAGAAACTTATTTCTCTTACGCTATTTTTTAGTGTTAAGAAAATAAAAATTCGCTAAACAGAAGTCTGAATTTATTTTTAACCGCTTTTAAGTACAATGTATACCAGACTGAGGATTACAAAGATTTTCTATATCGTATGCAATATTTGCATACCTTAGACTGGGGAAAAATGAAGTGAACTGCAAAAGGATGTTTTATCGCAAGAGAGCAGTTATTTAGAAGATAAGAGTTAGAATTGGAAAAATTTAGTAGTGTTCCATGCTACACAGTTGGGTCTTGATACCATTGAGAGCAATAGTAAATACAATTGCCATGTAAAGAGAAAGTTGGGGAAAATCAAAAAATATGAGTAGTATAAAGGCATAAGTACTTGTAATATATTTCCTTTTGGATTACTTGATGTGACCCGTCTGTAGAATTTCATATATTAAAACAATACGAGATAGAGGATAGTCCAAGTAGGACGGAAGTAGTAGTTTAAGGCGGATAGATAGTGAGAATAGAATATTATGAAAACGCTGAGAAGAGAAAGGGGATGGTAGAGCTACTTTGCAAGTAAAAGAGAAAGAAGGAAGTCAAAGCGAGTCAAATCAAGGAACGGAGGACATGGACTCAAGGGAGAAATGTATCATCAGAAAAACCGCAAAGAGAGCGAGCGAACCCAAACTGTTTGGTTTCGTTTAGTTTGACTTGGTTTTAGAATTTGGTTTCCTTGGCCCGCTCCATCACCTCTACTAACCCTTCTGTCTTGTCTTCCACACTCAACTATAAACCAAATCACTTTTGACGAATGCTTTAATTTTAAAACTACATCTCTTTTTATTTCTCACTCTTATACGACTACTTTCCCTCAAAGCCTGTACACTTTACACTCTCTTGACAATTCACACTCCAAAGAAATGAAAGACTTCAGGAAAGGTATCTGTACACATGTAAATAGCTCTTATCTAACGATTTCTTTAGCTGGAGTTATAAACTCCGCATATATCTGCCTTTCACCCTGGCCCAAAAGTCAAAGAAACAGACGATGCCAGAAGGCATTCAACATATCAACTCAATTTGCTAACCCTAAGCCAACCACACAATATTTATCAATTCTGTACGCTATAATAATATGGCATTGCTTCCCATGGCTTGGCATCACTTTTAATGCTATCATACAAGTTATGAATTCATTCATACATTTATTCATGAGTGCCAAGCATAACATGAAATTACATTACCTATATTACCACACTTCACTTTGCACTTTAGTTTACACCCAAAAAAATCTCAACCAGGATTTCCCTAACTTCATTCACACTCAAGTACATAAACAACAAAATCTAAAATATATCCCTAATACATACCTTGTAAGTATTAACTCAAGTTACAATCTGAGTGTAATACCCAGTCACAATAATCCTGTCAAATAAAATAGAATATTGGATCAAAGGCAGAAGTTCAAAGATACCGTCCAACTCAATTCTATACTTTCAGGAACTATTTTGACTAAATCAGCAGGAATGGTTTTAAAATCACCCCCTTGACAAATTCTAGGGTTTTCAAATTCTCAACATAAACGAATAGGTATCTACTTTTGTCTTACATTTAGGCGTAGGAAACTACGCTTCTCCCTCATCGCTAAATAATTGATGCACATTTTGTTTCGAATTCCTTCCATTCAGGGTGTAGCATGATATAAAAGGGAGAAGTTATTAAAACTACTGATTTGTAATTGAGTTCAACGGTCAGAATCCGGATTGACCCGAAAAAGAAAAGGAGGTCGTACGTTGTACGTGGAGCATTTATGTTTACACACATACCTACTTCAAACTTTTAATGGGTAGATAAATATACTATATTGTAGCTTACAATGATGTATTTAGCTGTTAAAACAATTTCGGATGGGTATATCCATAACGTATAGAAACTATTACTTATTGTCAAGAAGATATCTAAGAAAGGATCACAGTGACATTTTGAGTGACAGACGTATTAAATTGTAAGGATGGGAGACAAATTATAAAAACATACATTACATCCCATGGAACTGTATACGTTTACATTTACAAGATACAAGAGCTCAATGTGCAGCCACAGCCACACAGAAAACAACAAACTTAAACTCACAAGACGATTAAAATATTCTAACGTAACTCACCTGCCGCGAGGCGAGAACAAAATAAATGCGATTGTCGATCATCCAAATAAAACCTTTCAAAGTCTTTACTTCAGAGTTCATTCATAGCAGAACTAATGCTCTTCACTTCTTAGACCAAGATTATCAACTACCTGTGTCTGGCATTTGATTATCTCTTAAAGATTCTATACTACATGTATATTATTGTACAGAAATGAGAACGTGTACAGAAGAATACCCACTAAGCAGGTATAAATTGATTTGATGGCTGCTCATTTCAGTTGCAGCTCTAAAATGAAGATAAGTTGACCTTTACTTTACATTAGCAACTGTAGTCGTATAAATATATTTCATCTTTATTAAATGGTATCAATAAAGACATCGACTATACCTATACGAGCTGTACCGGATTTAATATCAGAGTTGGATTACAAATTAAAAGTAATGAAATTGCAGACTAGAAGTGAACATCAAGCTAGAGTTTCGTAAATACATACAATCATGCAGTGAATTAGTATATCAGAACTTTATATTACTATGTTGTAGCTGATTTTTACATCTTCTGTTGTCCATATCTCAATCTTGGCTTAACGTAACTTTAAGTTGTGGATCAATCATAAATCTTCGTGTGGGGTCTTTATATATATAATCATATGGTGAGTAACATACAGGATATTATTTTACATTCTCTGAAACTGTTGTGAACTGAACTTGGATGTATTTTTGCTGAAGCTAAATCAGCCAGCCGTATGTCGCACAAAGCCTGACTAATTGATGAGACCTCCGTCCATCCCCACGTCCGCCTTCCGACTTGGAATTGAATATCCATTAGGTCTTCTCCAAAGGGGAACCCAACCAACAAGTCGAAGCAAGCCAAGAACATTACTCAATCTTATGGCTCCACCACCATGAGTTATGGAATAAATGTACATTTTATAAAAGAATCGACCCTTAATATTTTCCATTGGACACTAATATTTCACTGATATTAAGCCAATACACATTACAACATACACAAACAAGACAAAGTACAGAAAATGTCAGGCCACAACCGTCCCTCATTTTCCATATGTTCAATATTACACTAAGATCATACGAGTATTAGCAGCATATATACTAGAATATAACGATCTACTTTCCCTTAAACCTATTGAATTTCCCTCTTTTAAAATTACACCGCATCTAATCGTAGTTTGTAAACTGATGCTGTCCATCGTCCAGTCCGGCGAGTGGCCCATTAGCATTTTTATGTCAAGTCGACTCAAGTCAACGCAAACATGTATGTATTTATTGGAAGTCGTTCCGTAAACGTATGCCAAATAAATGTGAATACGAAACTAGTCGATTGAGCGGATTGAGACACGTCGGTCGAGTCATGGACGAAACAATATGAGATACTATAGAAGAATGTAGGAAAAGAGATAAGCTTTAACTTGATCTCCTCAACTGAACGGACATTATTCAATTCAATAAACATAAATGAACATTTGCTCCCCTTTCCCACTAGCCATTCAGTCTCAATTTCATTGCGGTTTCCCAAACTGTCCATCACCATCAGGTCGCATCCCATCAACATCAGAAACAGACAAGTAGCTCTCGCTCCACTCTATTTACTTTACGTCATGTCACGTACTTTGAAATATTCAAAGAGACTTGCAATAGTAAAAACACTCGTGAAAGTCACTCTGGAGAGCTTCATAAAACTCGACACCTCGTCACGTTTAACTTTTATATATTAGCCTTGAAACAAGAGTTTCTCTATTACAATACCAATCTCATAAAATAAAAACATCCAACTTGGCTCTCTATACCACTTTGATCCTTCCGAAACCAACCAGTAGTAGCAAAAGTTGCTTCCAACTCTAGACACACTGGACCGAAGGAAAACTTATTTCAAAAAACCTTTCAGAGACATACGAGTTTGCTAAATTTGTCTCTACTCTCTACCCCTTCAGTAGTTCACGATTCACCCTTTTGCATTTACCTGCAGTGCCAATCCAACTCCATCAGCTCAACATAAAACCAATTCGCATGAATCAAGTAGCAAGCAGAAGATCACCAACATAGATAGTGATGGTTTATATCTACTCTTTCTATTTGTATACCGACTTGGCGATTTGATCAGAAGAGTCATACTGGTCAAGGTAAGGCAAACCCGTCTAACAGCAATAGGGACGTTTCTATCCGTTTGGTTAGATAATGTAATTTAATGGTTGCATTGCATTAAATTACACTTTCAGACTCCTCTTCAATTTACTTGACACAAGTGGAAGAAGTCAATGCTTAACTTGGCCAAAGCTACAAATAAATAGTAGATGTGTATATCATTTCACTTGTACTATGTACACCGTAAGCTATATACAGACTTAGGGTAAAAGTCTATTTTCCACTAAATTTTCCAAATAGTCCAAGCAATAAGTAAAAGTTTTAGATGCCAGAATGATGTTGCGCTAGAGTGGTGCATCGCCCTGTAGAGGGAAACAGAAGAGTATAGAGCGTGGGATTTTTAGTGACCACCGTCCATGGGATTGGCATGGGCTACAACTTGTCTGGTCTGCTTGTCTAACCGAAGATGTGGCTCCCTTGGGATCCTATTTTATAGTTTCACCTTGAGCACCACTACCACAAATAGTAGAGTGAACTCAGACCAAAGGAAACCACTTACTCAATTCATTCCTACAGTTATATTCACATCCAAAGACGAGACCCCACTTACTAAAGTACAGCTGACCGCGTCTCTACTAAAATCCCTAAGAGAAAGTAACTTGCTCCCTACCAAATTTGTTTAGGCATACTTAACTAAGTTTAAAGGTATAACCACATTCACATTTATCAAATATTACACTATATACAGTTAGTAGTGCAGTCAACCTATATGAACGATGCAGATGAGAAGTTATATAAAAATATTACGTAATATAAAGTCCAACAAGACGAGTTAAGACTTGTGTCAAAGTTTTCTGCTCAATTCACTGTTTCATTTAAACAGGAAAGTAGTAAAAACTGGGTTTAAAAACTTTGAAAAGCAGCTTGCATTTATCTTCTGCAGATGCTTACTTCAAATATAAAACAAAGGCGGATGTGTATAAACTGCTACGTTCTTTTATGCCATCAATAAAAGAGGTTCTTGTCTCGACTATCAGTAGTATCATAATTACTGACTTGGATGTTCTTGTGTTGTGCAATGTGCACTATTGTATGCAGTAACAGAACTGTGTATTACTAGAAAACACCTTGAATGTGGTTGAATGTCAAGATATTTACTACCAAATGATAAGACATATTGTACACGAAACATTCCAACATCACGTCCAAAACTCAATAAAGCTGCAGTCGTAAGTAATAATAGTGTGCAACTGTCCTGCAGTTGTAAATACAGAAAAAGGGCGATATTATGACATTTTGGCTTGGCTATATATCCTTATTAATAGTGAATGCATTCCACTCTAGGCACTAAGAACTGACAGACAACTATGGATATAACTATAAGGAAGGTAACACAATATATTTGTACTTTATCTTTTCGCTAGGATAGAACACATTACAATGGAACGGGTGCTACATTATTACGGACGGATAACGTATGACACGACCCGAGATCCCACCCCAATCATTCAACAGGGTATAATGTTCTTTAATAGTTCTGCCCGTGCACCATTCTATTCTATTTCAGCCTCAGAGGCAAAGAAAGGGAGAATGCCATGGATGGAGTCATCAAACAATTCCCTCTTATTGTTAGATTCCCATTCCATCATCCCTAGACATGGCATATTTTCATCTGTCTTTAAGATATCATTTCATTGTGCTTAAACTTACCACTGTCACCCTACCTTATTGCACTCTAATGTGATTTATCGTCTAATTCTGTAAAAAGCAATGTATATTTAATTTAAGAAATATTTTTAGCATTTCTCTACTGCAAGGAAACAGTAAGACTTCATAGTACAAATTACCAAATATCTTATATCATGTACAATGAATGTGCACACAATAAAAACTATCAAATAACTAAATATGAACGTTTGTGACCTCCCGTAACACATGATTATAAATTGTAAACCATGTGATGGACAGTGTCAGCGTACCAAAAAATCTGTATATAAATTTGTAGTAATAAATTGTACAGGATTATTAAATAAAAAAGACATTCAAGAGACACGATCACTGATAGCAAATAATTAAGATTCAAGTGATACAAAATATAATTTTCCGAGTTGAGTTATTCGTAGTCAGGATTCATGATTAGGTCATGATTTCATTAGGAAGAAAATAATAGCAACGAAATCATCTTCTATTACTGTGATATTAGAAAGCTTGATCATATAGGACATAGGGATCTATTTATACTACTACAGACTGTTGTTCCTTCACCATTTAATATGCCCTGCAGTTTGGGCCATAACAGGAATAAAAGATATACTGTTGTGTTGTATACACGCAAAAGTCAATTTACCTCCCTCGCTAACATTCTACTTAGAGCTATGTATGATTTAGACAGATTTGACATTTATTTTGTGCCACACCTTTCCCAGCCCGTTTTTTCTGTAATATGGCTTTCTTAAGTAAGATATTTTGTTACCTACCCCTGATTCAAGCACTGATAGTGGCCAAGTGTCAATTATGTCGGTAAATTGTTAAGGAAAAGCGAACAAGAAAATAGCATTGGTAAGATTTAACCCGATTTTTCTATTAGTGTAAAAGCTTGTATATCACAGGGTGGTTTAATCTCCATTGGTTTGGTTTAGGATGACGTAACATGTCCGATTGTCATGTACTTTGCATTTTATCGTGACCTTTACAACGTAAAAATCCCAGTTGGTTTTCCTCCTACTCCTGCCTTTGCGATATTCTACTTTAGTCCAGAGATAAGCGAACCTTGTTACAAATCAAACTTTGGATTTTTAAAGAGATTTTATACGTAGTGGAATAAGAATGTTACAGTTTGGCTTCGGCTCACTCAACTCTGCTGACCAGTTTTTGTGTTTATTCGACACTTGTGTTTATTACATTGTGAATAGTGAGACTGACGATTGGTCAAGTTTTTCATGCAAAATAAAAATAGAGCATTTAAAAATGGGAGACAAGCATTTATGTATTTATCCGTAAGTATTTTATGGCCAGTAAAGTTAATTACTTGATAGCTCACATGGTAATTAAACCATTTTACATAAAACGTAAGCATTTTTACAAGTTATCTTACCTACCTGTTGAGTTTAAAAAGTTAACCGAACTGACAATGGGAAATGTATGCAAGAAAACAACATGTACTACATACCTACTGCATTAGCCTCGCATTTTGGCATTGCATAGCATAGAATCTATACAAGGCAATTGGGAATTGTTATTTGTAAAAGTGAATAGGTGTGGTTTTGTTTATAGTCATTTGATTATTGTACATAGTAAATACAGAGACTGGAATTTACTACTATGCAAGACATACATCGTACACCATATGTAAATTGGAGCTGAGCAACCTATATTTTTTGCCTTTTTTGTTAAAGCCAGATTAAAAGGTTGTATGCGTACATAACTTTATGAAATTGTGAGAAAATAATTGAAATTATGGTGCTAAACAAAATGAATCGTGTTAGGTACAACGTATTAAAAATGTCAGAAAAGAGTGCAATCGAGTGTAGAACAGAGTGGAGGTTGAGATTGTATTAGGTTTTTTCGCCTTAGATTGTAAAGTAATGAGGTTGTGGTGGTGAGCAAAGGAATTAGACACAGGTATCGGATTGCTAGCACCGATTATAACTTCATGTACACTTTGAGGCAGAATTGTAAAGTGGTATGGAAAAGGAGAAAACTGGAACTGCACAGCATCATGCCACACTACAAGAACGCGTCTGTAGGTAGAAACATATAAAGCAATCCTGATGAACGATAAAATAAAAAGCTATCTGGATTTCCTTTGCTTAGCTTTATTGTGAATGCAAACGTTCCTGCTGGCAAAATTCATTGCAGTCTCCATTTGTTTCCTACCGTAATAATATTCCATGTACCTACCTACCTCATGCATACAATCAAATAACCAGTTTTACTCTTTCGTATTGTTGATCTAAGTCTTGTATTACCCGAGGCTTTGCAAATTTCTTTTATTTCTCAAATACAGAAACTACTAATAGTAGGTATCTCTATATATGTACAAAAGAAAAATCTTTCTAACCTACATACATATGTGTATGCTTGTACTTTGTGTGTACACATAGGTACAACATAGGTATGTTTACAACTCAAAATCACAATAGTAAACCAAACATGGTATAAAAAAGCAAGGAAAGAATTAGCTGTGTGTGTAAGTATTTATACAATCCTACGTGTATCTCTGCTATATAGTCATTGTAAGTTGACTTTGAGATCTTGCCATTCTCTCGTGTTTCATTTCGTACTTTTTCAAACATGAAGTTATTTACGTAGAACGAATGCAATGAGTAGAGAGTGATGTACGCTATATTGCGAATAAATTGCAGCTTGCCATAATGTAAATTAAGAACGACACAGTCCTACAGTGTCAGGACATGTGTTCTAGAAATATACAATCTTTTCAGGGACATAATTTACAGAGCTACATGCTAAATTGTCTTCAGGAAAAAGAGCGATTGAATTGAAGCCCTATGGAGCTACATCAGTCAGAAACACCTGATTTATCTTGTGGAACTCCAGGGGAAGCTAGCAACGGGTTCAACATAAAATAACAACACACTCTCGGCCCATCCAACAACAGACACCAAAACCAACTTATCTTTTACAGAAATCAGATACCAGAGGATTTACTACTTTTAATTTTACTTCAAACCGCTCACACTAATAGGATCTGTGTCCAGTTCCGCGTGTTCCTATATCATTAGCGATATAATAAATACAACCGCTATTGCTATTTAATTCCACTACTTCAGGCATCCAACAATATTATATACTACTGCACCCGAGATTTAAACATTTCTTCGGAAATTTGAGATCACTCTCAAGGAATTCCTAGTCATTCTCAGATCGTCAGCTAGTCAGTCAGCTAACTCGTTACTCACAAATGAGACCTCTTTTAAATTATTATTTGTTTCAAATCAAAACTTACGACACACCTTATCGCATGACCAAAACTTCAGGAAAAGCAATAGGAAATACCACAATAATGCATTACGTTACATTTGAATCTCATATGGTATCTATCTATCATTACATATCATAAATTATATAACTTCTATTACTTATTCAATGGCATGGGATAATTTGTACTACTGATACCATTTAATTCAGTATAAGAACTTCCCCAGTAAAATAATGAGAATGAAAAAATTCTTTAAAATAATTGTTACAATTATTGGAACAATCAGATGAGAATTAATAGGTAGTTGGTTGTATGAATTGTAGTAGAGCATTTAACAATCAGTGTGGATTTGGTTGAATGTTGAGGAACGGAAGAGATGTATTCAGCACTTGAGTGCAATGAAGTCAAGTACAAAAGAAAGAATTAGGATGAAATTAACTCTTAAAGTTGCGCTGAGAGAAAGAAGGCGCGGCATTGCGTGTTCTCTTCGTCCTGTGGTCATCATAATTTCCATCGTCTTTAGCATCATCATCCTACGTTATCGTACAAATGTACCTGCTCATTTTCTTGAGTATATATAATGACTACAAGAGTAGATGAGCGAGTGCTGATAGATTTCAATAGAATAATAACTAATGGAATGAAGATGAGGTTCAATCTCAATCAGACAAACGCTCCAGTCCAAATTCACCTGACAAACATTGCTTGAAAATATCCAAGGTTGCTTTTCTTAGACTGAATTGATGCTGAGAATCCGAGGTAAGAAGAGCGTCAGTCACTTAATGCATTCTGCATAATATATTTATAAAGATATAGAAGCTAATAATATGCGCCCATATATTTACTACATTAACATAATAACCACAACAGAGAATAACATTATCTACATAGTCGTTAGACCATAATACTTACGATAAGTATATGACTGTAAGTGTATTGAGCTATACACTTAGGTTTGTTATAAGAATCTTTATAGCAAAGGTTCACATTAGCCACAGGATTTTATTAAGTCGAACAGCACGGTTAATGATAAGTAAGCTAAATAGTAAAGAAAGAAAAGCACGCCAAAGAAAACCAAACCAGCTGCAAAAACTACCATTTATTTTTATACTGAATTGATGGCCAGCTCGAGTCTCTTGTCATGGAGCTCGGCTATTAGCATCTCCCTACTACTTAACATACCATCTTCTTCATTCACATACATTTACATACATGTATAATCAGTAGTATACAACTCACAACTACATAATATCTATAATATGTTACATTACATTAATTTCTTTACAGTTCCGAACAACATGAAAGTGAGCCAGCGCGCTGTAGTCATTATGTTTCTTAAGGCAAATCTCAATGCGGAGAAGATGAGGAGTCAAGTCAAAAGAGAGACACTCCATTCATACACTTCACATCAACATCACTTTCCTCTCCATTGTTGTCATTTATTATCCAACTTAAAACCTATCTAAGTAACCCAGCCAAGTCAAATCAACTCCTCAAGAGATCCTCTGTCTACTTATACTTATTTAGCATGCTAGATTATTAACAGATAAATCTCGTATTACAATTTCAAATTGTATTCCTTTATAAATCAACACAACCACTAAGATCATCAACTTATATATTAAGATCATTCCTCCATTCAACTCAAATCGAGTTTTACTTGTTACAACTTATACATTATGGATTATGGAACGTATACTACATTGTTTACCTTCAGAACAAGCAATACTATCTGGGTTTTTATTCCGCTCTTTGTTGATTATAGTTTATCGAAAGACACAAACAATGAGTCAAACATACATACTCAATTACTCGGTTCATTCTTTGTATTTTATCGCACCTCATTAAACTGTTTCAGTTTACAACTATAAGCTACACAGTCAAGTTTAATGTAAACTAGACATCTTTTACAGTTTCATAATTGACAACTAACCGACAGATTTTTACAATTTTTTCCAACTAACAATTTTTTCCAAATACCATAATCTATTTAATTATTTAAAAATTCTTAAATCTAAACGCTAAAAACATTTTAATTAGATCCGAATAAATTAATATCCATTTCTTTGCAGATATATAATTTTCTCACATTGGAATTGTGTTTTACGAGATTTATTGAAGTCTGTGACAACATTTATTTTGTAAATTTGGGAAGTATACGTACTTAACGGATACACATCGAGTGATTTTTCCATGTTGTAATTAATGTAAACAGTAAAAACGGCTAATGTGGAATCTGCGAACTAATACAGTAATCGTTATCCTTATATAGTCATTTTACCTATATCTGTGTGTAAACTATCTAATTCTTTGCAACTTTCGTGACTGCTTGCATTTGCGCATTGGTGGAACACGTAATAATACAGAATGCATAACTTTTGCTGCAAAAACACAGAAATTCAAAAGATATGTCACTATAAGAAATACACATGAACTAGCAAATCTTAGATGGCCCGTCAGAGTAAAGAACATAATTTATCATTTCTACACTGAGCATGGCCATAGAGCACGACACAATAAAATTTATTTGGAATGCATACGAAATTTGCAGAAAAAGGCACTAACAACGTACTCTTGGTTGCTGTCTACATGAGTACGAATTTAGATTCGCACAAAATTAAGTCTTCATCAAAACGTCTTCTGTTGTCTTGTATAACTTCTTTAACTATTTAATACGTAGGTACATGACTACAACACGCATATCAAGTTAAACATTGTTTTCTCATAATATGAATAAAGCCGACCCGACCTGAGTTCCACTCAACAGCTGATTTATTGCATTTTCCGTCACTCTTGACTTGAGGCAATTAAAATGAAATAAGCGGCCGCACTTTTGAGATTTCACATTAAAACCCGTTATGATGAAAGATAACCTTATGGGAAGGGCAGTACTGACGGACTGTGATTCTGCCTTGGCACATATGGCATCTCTCTACTATACTCTAATGTATTCCAGATGATTCTGAAGCACACCGCAATTAACGAGAACGAAACAAATAAATATAAAAAGTTACACTTAACTTGACATTGAACTGCGCTTGCAGAATGAGTTTTTATTAGGATTTTAACTGACAAGCCCACCTTTTGGGAAAGAAAACGCGAACAACATTGCTGCAAGCATAAATGTATACAAAAATGATTTTTTAAAGTAGCTTAAGCTACTGCTTTGGGAAACTTTATCATTTTGACCCTATATACCAGTATTTACTTCTTGATGAGCAAATAACAATAGGTAGTAATAAGTTCGTTGAATTTGATTTGTTAGATCTATAAGATTACAGTAAAAACAATAATAAGATCCACATGCACTTGAAAACTGCCAAGTGGAATAAGTGTGCAGTGTAATGAGTTCACACGGTTCCCGTCCAGATGGTCAGCTGCCGATAAAAAGTCAAGCCAGTTAGTCGTACTGTGACTCTAGACAGAGGAATGCATATTTTATGTTCGATGCCAATGAAGTAGTATAACTGTTTCTTTGACTTTTTATCCTTTCGATACTTAGTAAAAACTTCAGTCTTGCGATTTTACACGTGTGGACTGAACATCGACATTGCACTCTTGATAACGGTTTAAAAATGTCAATAATATTCGATTTCAATTAGAATCGAGGAAACAAAAACAAATATTATACTGATGACGTTCCTTAAAAGTCCATGTTCTTTCAGCTCAAATGTCAAATACAAGTGGTTTTAGTATGGCTATCTGAAGTAAATATCATTGAACTAACGTCTCATTACGGAGTGGAGTTTATAATCATTAAGTAATTGTAAGCGAACGTATAATAGCTTCTATATTTTACATAACCCTGTAACAAATGAAAAGATGGGAGTATTTTTTGCATAAAAAGCATTAACCCTTAGTTTGAAGATCATTTGAGGGGTTTTCAGCATAATGGTGTTCAAGAGATCTTAGCTGTCATAAAGTGCTTTGCATAGCGAGCTCGGTCAAGTTGACAATACGTGCTTAGTTATGCGCACAATTACTAACAATGATGAAAAATTGTATTTACAAATGGATAAGTGTCTGTGTGCGCTGTTTCTTGAAGAACTATATAAAACGTACGCATGAAAATCATGGAATGAATTATGTACTTACTATTATGTATATGATAATAAGTAGTAAATAGTTGCGTAAGCTTGATACTTGATATAGAGTGTCTCAAAGGAAAAAATGTTAATATAAATGACTGTTTAATTGCATTGGTAGGATGGCTGTGGTGTGGCGCTTGTAGAGTTGATTGGAAGGATGACAAGACAAAAGAGAAGTAAGAGAGTTGGCTTGCCGCTCTTGTATCAATAAATAAACTACAAGGCGAGAGTGAAATCATTTAATATTTTTCTTAATGTAATGTTTATATCTTACGCATAGGATTTGAAAGATATTAAAGATACCTCTAAGCAGTTGGAAGACATACGCACATTCATAAGTGTATTATTTATTATTTACCTACCCCTTATCTGAGAATCCATATAAAAGAATGATTTTGATCCGAATGCCTGATCTCAAATCACTCTTTCATTTATTAGCAGATTGGTTTTTAAACGATGAGTCAAGATATTATTGCAAATAATTTGCTTGCCACATGTAACATGAGGAGTAGGCCTAAGTGCATTGATTACACAAATTCCATCATTTTTATCTGTAGATCAAATAATTCAGAGCGGAGAGTCTTAAGAAAATTGTAATCCGCCTTCTATCACTTGCATTCACTAATAAAACATCTCACCATAATTTAAGCTCAATTTATATCTAGAAACGAGTATCCAATCCAATTCTCTGTACACTCCTGAGCTCTGTCTACAAATCTATGAAGAATAATTAAGTAGGTACAGTTAATAAAACTTCAAGTCCAACATCTAACCTGTTGAGGAACAAATTACAGACCACCTGACTACACAGCATTCTTGACTAACGTTTCGATAGCACTTGCATCATTGCTCATTTGCGTTAGAGTCTTTGTGGGCAAAGAGTGTGCCGACCTTTGTAAACCATTTTTAATTATCATCTCCTCGGGAATATTTTCTAAATTGTCGACAAATTGGTGTAAGGAGTTTTTCTACGGAAAATCCTTTTTTCTATCTTATTACCATCAGCTGGGAAATTAAAAGGTCTGCATCCACTCTTCATAGAATGGTGAAATGTAAACGATGCCTTATTGTGGGCACACTACAAAACATGAGCTTAAAGGTTTCATAGATTGGACTGAAAGTGTGTGGATTGCCCACTGGACACACAAGAGTATGTAGATCCTCTGTGGTTTATTGCTGCCCTAAACCTGAAAGCTATCAATACGTCCTGTCGATCCTGTTGTGTTGATCTAACCATTATGCTATAAACTACAAGTAAAGTTAAATTAAACCCAAAGGAATGGATAACCTTCCACTCTACACTTACTGCACAATAGAAGCCGTAGGATTATGAGGTGTAACTTATGTGCACGTAAACCACAAAAAATTATATAGTTGCAACTGCCTTCCTACCTTTTATTACTCATATTACATTACATTAGAATATCTAATAAGTATTCATCTGAGAACCTTACTTTACTCATTTTACTTCTAGTTGATTGCAGTGTGGATTAGATTGGCTCGGCTCAGATTGAATTGCATCGGATTATTAAACTGCAATTTCATTATAAGCTTACTCTTCAATCTTCTCTAGAATAAATCAGCCGCCCAGGTATAACTACCATGTAATGTGCTTTCCTTTAGTTTGGCTCCTTTAGCTCTAAGCTGTTGTGCAACAAAAATCCATCTCAAAGGACCAGACAATCCATCCCATCCCACTAGCGTTGTATTTATATGTACTTATGTCTCGACTCAGCTATCAGAATACAATTCCAAAATCATACTTACCACACTATTGCAACACTAAAGATAAGATACAAACACAACAAAACATTTTTCATTCCCCTGCATAAATACATTACTATAATACATTTCTTGTACTGTATTATGTACGAATATTGCACTTTAATAGCTGCTTTGTTGACCCTTACAACGAGTACAACACAGACAGTAGGTTGTACATTTATTTAACTTCAGTTAGCCTTGTAGCAATGTAAATTTCAAATCGGCTATGTAACAATTGAACCCAAAATCGTTCCATACACCACCGGATTAGCTTATGTCGACATTTCTTTATTCAAGTTAACCCTCTCGTCACCATCGACATGCTATTTACATTTAGTCCAGTATGAGAGTACTATTTATTCCAGTACTTTTACTACATAAATAAATTCAAAGAATCTAAACAGTATAGGCACGAAGTGGTGACATGATATTGATACAATAATACTCTTCTTGACACATAATTTATTTTACAGTCAAAGGTATATGATTGGAAGGAGACTGTGGTTACTTTCATGACAAGAGCATAAATGGAGAGATCACTGATTTCTCCTGACAATGCAGTTTAATATTAATACAATTAGTAAATTATACATTTGATGCCTTTCAGAAAAGACAACCTTTAGAATATTTTGTCCATCATATTTGTACGTAGATCCGACGTTCCTAATTCCGTTGTATACTGCTGATATTTGTCGGATAATAAGTTATGATTAGTTATGCATGTGGTTTGTAACCCAGATGTTGATTGTGTATATAAGACACAACAATTGTGAGATACCAGGATTAAAATATACATAAATGATGGGCACTACAAATTATGCATTTTCAGAAGGCAATCCTCCTTTTGGTTAGCAGAAGGAAGCAGAAGTTTCTCCCTGTAGATTGCGTACTATGGAGGGTAGGATGAAGTCTGTGCATGAAGTTAGATTCCGTCAGCAAAGATTAGCACCATTATCATAAGATGATCAGAAGTTGCATTGCACGTAGTGTGAAAACTACCTTGACAATTTCCGAGCAATAATCGTAACAAAATCGTGTGTGAACTAAGGAAGAGGATCTGACATGGTACATAAGTAAGTAAGTACCTACATAGAAAGTAGTCTTACCATTTATAGCTACTTTGGTCCTATGTCTATTGCTGTAACCTGAACATATAGAATATAGATTTTATCAGAGATAAAAGTAGGCGAAATAAAGGACAGCTCTCTGTGCATGGCAAAATCATGCATTTGAATTGAATGGACTACGTAAAGAGTGTAATGTAAAGTATCGCTATGTAATCTAATGCAATATTGTGAAAAGAAGGCGAGAGAAAGAAGAAAGGGAGAGTGTCGATTGCCGATTTGATTCTGATGGTCTCATAAAAGATTTCCGAAAGGATTATCATCTTCCCTTCTTTCATTTTCTCTAGCAATACTAGTACATATATTACTGTGTGTAGTACGTACTTAATCGTCACCCTATTCCCAACTTCTATGCATTCTTCTCTCTCAGATCCGTTTGGTCGCAAAGTGTCCATTGTGAATTTATATTGAGTGTGTGGTGCTGGATGACTGTGTGGAAAAGCATTTCCTTTCTTCACACCTAATCCGATCACTTTTCTATTCCAATAATAGAATACAGAATATCTCCGTAGCCATATAAATGCTTCATACTGAGGCAGAATGTCGAAAATAAAACTGAGCAGATCAAATGTCATAGCGAATGTAAAACTTCCCATTTCAATCTGTTCTTATTACAATCTGCAATCCTATATACAATAATATCTCATAGGGTCAACTCAATCGTCCATTCAGTTAACTCTAGTCAAATTCCTTTTTTACTTATTCAAATCCGATCTACATACTTTCCTCCATGGATTTCAACTTTTATTCGACTCTATGTAATTTCGTCCCTTAATAGGGCATTTACTCAACACATTCCCTGTTCCCTCTATTATCCCGTGTCTACTGTACAAGGTGTAACATGGATATTCTAATTTTAGCACAGATTTCAAAAGTTTATACCTTCCCATATGGCTAATCTTGTTTTTATTTAATCTCACCCTAGTGTACTGCAGATAAATTACATTTGATCGCATTACCACTGACCCTGTGAAACTATTAATACCATTTTCGATAGACTAGTGTATTATTTTCAAAATATTCCTTAAGGTTCTGACAAATACTCAACATTGGTATAGTAGTATTTAAGTGAGCTGGAATTGCAACTAGCATATTATAGAGTTAAAAATTAACATTATCAACCCAAGTAGCAGTTGCTGTATTGTATACGTTGCAAAAGAAAAAAACTGACAATGAATTGAATACATAATGCAAAATCTGATTACACAGCTAGATAAATACAATTGTGCGTTGCTTAGCTTCGTGCTGCCTAGTCGTGTCGAGATTCTTGGTTCATTGCATGTATTTTGTGTTTATGTCAAGCGTCAATTGTCAACCCCAGTAGCAAAGATTAGACGACAGTCCTTCCAGAAGCTCATACAATGTCAACTCAATTCAATTGGAATCAGCAGTGCATCCATTGTTTTTATTACACAGATCTTATGTAAAAAACATTTTAATGTTGTTTATATAGGTAAGTATACAATATATGATATACGGTTCGTTCTTGGTAATTCTACTAGCCACTAAAACATAACGATTCGATTCCATTCTCTGTCATCCTGCACACACAGTCAGTTCAAATGACATCATATGAACTTTAGCTCTGCAAAAGAGTTTTTAACGTGTCCATTTGATTATTTTTTGTTTAGCGAATGGTACATACATTGTTTTGCACGCTCCTGTCCCTTTTCGCCTACCTTGTCTCTCCCTACTCTTTTTATTCATCCATAATAAAATGCACTGTTGCTACTTACATTTTTTCATGTTTTATTTATACTTAGGTATGTAACTGTTCGATAACATACTGCAGACAATAGTTAGAGCGAAACAATTCAAATGCCACAGTTGATTGGATAAGATTCCTAAAAAAACGCCCGAGCTCATCTGACCAAATAATGTATCTGGACTCGCATAGGTAATAAGTAATAATACTAAAGATTTCTTCTTTGTTTCAAAAGTGTATTTTTATATACGATACATATTCCTATAAAGATGGACCTTTATATATGGGATACTTGAATCTATGGGTAATTCAATGACGTAATGTTCGAAACAAAATATACATTAAATATATGATTATTATGTAAGTGAAGAGTAAGGAGGTAGGTAGGGGTTGGTTGGATGTTGGATTGCAGTTGTTGGGTTACTTATGATATACTAATGCATCGTAATGTAAGATATGCGTATGAATGATGAGGAATATGAAAGGTGGAAGACTCGAAGCGAAGCAAGCCATTACACCTGCTGCGTCCAGAACATTATTGTCTTCTTAGAATTGCTTTCCTTAAATATTATACAATAGAACTCGTACATTATATACAACACTAACATCACTACTCACTTTGCTCCCTAATATTATCGTCTATCTGCATCCTTACTTACTACTTAACTACTACTACAGATTAAGACTCTTTTCTTCCCTGTAATAATGATAATTCTTAGAATAACTAACTGTTCCTCTCATCTCATATTTTAACACTAAACTATAGTAAATACAATTTCATATAATGAAAAACATTTCACAGGCATTACTAAATCCACTGTGTAACCATTCCTTACGCTCAACAACAGTTCCAAAGTATTGCACTCAGATATTTAAAAGATGAATCATGTAGATTAGTTAACACTTGCTCTCAAAAACCGTATACCGGTTAAGTTACATTGAACATCCACGTACATACTGATATTTGTTTACAATAACCTAAGATTTCTCAATATGAAAATGGTACAACATAGATTTTGCAGCTTATAATAATTAAGAAAAAATTGATCTATCAATCGAGTCAACAGTTAAATTCTTAAAAAATGAGCTTCTTTTGAACCAAAATTAAAATTACTAAATATTTGTATCGTTTTCCATAAGGAATCACATGAAAAGTGCTAAGCTAAACTTAATGTATTATGCCAAGAAGAAGTCATTCTTTTCTATTGCAATGAGTATGATGCGTTTTCTTTTGAGAATTTTGTCGTCCTGTGCCATGCGTCATGCTATTCTGAAAAAGGACTGAATTTTTATTACATTTTAAAATAGGAGGTCCTCTTGTACAAATAGCGACAAATTCCCCCGTGGACAAAACTCCAGAAGAATACTTTATGGAACTTTTAAACTCTAGCCAAACCTCGTTACTTTTTATTTATAGATAAATAAAAGTAGCAAGAACATTAAATACCCGGCAGGCCCTAGTAGTATCTACAAATATTCTAGATGTTATAAATTTGAGACGGGGACTGTAGGTTAAAAGGGTCTGGTGTAGCTATCCAAATATTTATTTAGACTGTACTACACGAGGCTTATTAATAATATTGTCTTCCTATTTCTTCTCGGACGTTTTCTCTCTCTGCAGTTCATAAATGTGAGTCAGTGTCATAAACATTTCCAGAGCTCGTTTGAATGTCAACCGAGTCAAAAACATACTTTTCATCCGGGAGAATGAAGATGGCCAAATGAAATGATGATGATTACCATCATCATGATGTGATGCTCTGTGATGCTGATGTCCTACAACGCAGTTCCCTGTCCTCAACTCTAATATATGTAAATTGTTATGTCTTTCAAGCCCTGTCCTCCTCTAGTCTCTAACAAGCCAAAGCCAGGTCGGAAATATCTTTACAGGACTCTTTTTTGCGTCGGTGTGTCCTCTCTAATATTATATCAAACGTTAAAAAGGGAAATCACACGGACAATGGTAAAGACTTTTAGTTTTAGTCTTTCTGCTTCTGGTTCGGTGGTTAGGTTTAGCTTACTCACAGTTTCACATTATCCTCACAGTGTGCTCAAACTAAACGGATCTGAATTGACATGACAGCCTGGAGTCCACGACAGTAAAAGACAAGCTGGTTTACATTAAAACAGAGGAAACGAGTGTTCACCAGTAATATAACGAAGGTATATAGTGCAACTGAAGTGCAGAGGTATCCTTCACGCTCCGTATAATACGATTTTAATATAAATTCACTAACGACAGGCTGAAAATATTATTCACTAATTCTTTTGTACGATCTGTCTGGAGTATACTTCAACTTTTAACCTAACATAGTGGCTGTTGATTCGATAAGTAAAAGTTTACACTCTAGTAGCTCTTCCGTTCTTAACTGAAAAAGACAAGCTAAGCTTACCAAATGTCAAGTACATTCGTTCCGTTTCTTTCCCCTTGGTTCCCAATGTATTTCAATATTGCTCATCACACCATACAACTACCAGTTAACTATCCCTAGCCTAGGTTACTATGTACTATACGAATCAAGTGTTCTCTTCTTTGTTATAGTATCACACGCACAACTAATTTTTTATGCAGCATTTTGTGCATGAATTATTATCCGTAGTTCTTATGAATGAGCGACATGACACAACAAAACGTCAAGTGGCAATCATTTTTGTTTGATGGCTTGTCTTATCACACGACTAGCAACTGTTTCGCTTCTTTTAGTGGAAAATACAAAAAAAATACGTAGGTGCATTAGCAATTGTTTGATTGGGTCTACAAACTAATGACACTATGAACACAACCCATAGTATTCTTACTGTATACGATAAGTGCTTAAATTCCGCTTATAATGTGCAGATAATTTCATTTCGCATTTTTCTAATGCTACTATAATAAATACTGTAAATACCTTCATTAAAGCTGTAGCCATTAAAACTTTCGTACATTCTGTAATGGAAGCGTCAGCATCAAGATAAAATAAAAACCAGTCTGTTTAACAATTCATTTTGAAACATAATTCCAAATGAGCAATAAAATAATAGGTGTATCATGTTGAAGTGGCTAACACACTTGGTTTTAAGTAGTCTATAGTCCACAGTTTAATGCATGCAGAATGAAAGCAACTACTACTGGCTTGAATACCATAGCGAGATTAACTTGCATTACATTATAAAGCTTGCACATAATAAATACAATGCTCACAATGAAACTACATAATATTATAGTTTTCTCAATATGATTGACTCAGCTACAAAAAAATCCACAAATTCAAGTTGTTTATATAGGAGGTCACTTTGCTATAGTCGAGTGGAACTTATAAGTTGGGAGTTGCGAAGTAGGCAAAAGCTAAGCATGCTTTGCACCTGCAATTTTCGAATTGCTGGCATAGGTAAGAAAAATAATGTGTTTTCCTTACTTTCCATGTTTCAAATGACTCTGTCTGTCTGCATACTGTACAGAGCACAATACAGACTGTACAACAAACATAAGAAAAACAAGCTAGAGCAAGAAACAAAATTCAAATTGGACTGCATGCCATCGCATGAATCGCATCACATCGGACGGAAGACTCGACTGCCCACATAGAATCATTGCATTATCGCTAATAAACTACTTTATGCACCTTTAATGTATTTGTAAAAAGGTGAGTAAATGTATGGCAGAGTCATTTTAATGTTCTGTAATTTTCTCTATAGCTTAACATGGCCATTACTGATTTAATGGCATGCTTTAGGACTCCTAACAATAACTAATGCGTGTAGCTACACTAACTAAGCTAATAAAAATGCATAAAATATGAGACTTGGATTGTATACTTGCTCACGAACTTAGATGGATGCTACTATTAGTTAAATAATTTTACCACCTAGGCAGATATAAATAATGCATATCTAATTCTACTGTAAATTACTAACTTTAAATACTTACTACACAATCTCAGAATGATGACTCAAGTTCAGAAGCACATAACAGCTCTGCATAGCAATCCTTTACTATGCTACAGGCTATACCCTTCACAAAACTGCAATTCAAATGCCTACCCCCCAAACAAAATTCTCCACATAAATGAAATTGCAGTTAATTTCTGACAAATTGTAATCTTTATACCCTTCCTTTACCTCTCCACAAACAAAGATTTTACGATCTACTGATTGGCCACATGCAATATTTCGCTTGCAATAAAACTGATCAGGAAAAAGGGTGAGCACTTTAAATTACTAACTAATCGTTCTGTATAATAGAAAAATTATCTTAATTTTTAATATATTAGAACACGAAATAACGCTTAAAGAATTAAAGAATCTATGTGCATAATGGCCAGACACCTAAAGTTTGCCAAGCTGCTCTGCTTTACTTATCCAAACAATGTTTTCTTGCAGAATATTGTTAAATGTCAATAGTAGACTTATGTTATTCGCTATACGATGATATGTATTGTAAAAGTAGTTACAGCAAGTATACGAGAGCAGTTGATTGTATATGAAGAAAAGCAGTAGAAAAGTTGAGTGAAGTTAGACAAGTCAGTTGTCTTGTTGACTTGTCGAGAGCACGGCATGGCAATTGGCCTGGCATGCAGTCCCTCGTCTTAACTCACATGGGCTCAAGTCAAGACTCAAGACAAGACAGAGGGAAGTGAATTAATTCTCTCTTTTTCTCATCTTTTAATCTAGACGAAAAGAAGATGGAAAGAAAGAAGACTCACTCGCTCGACTTGAAAGACTTCAAGTTTTGCAGCTTCTTGCTCTACTGTATTCCTTGCTATAGGTACATACATACTATTAGGGAGCAGTTCACTAGGAAATAGTATGGCTATCTGTTTTATGTAGAGAAATGCCCAGGAGTGCTAGACCAATCTGAATTCTAAATAAGTTATCTGAGTTTAATCGAAAATCTCAAGGATTGCAAACAAGAGCAAAGCAAAGGAAAACCACATAGTAGGTTTTCTTATGACGTCCAATGAAATAATGTAGTGTAACTAATGCAAAACGGTTCTTGTTGACCTTTCACTCTAATAAGTATGTATGTTTTGACGTTGACTATGACTTGATTGATTAGGATTTGTATCTTTTGCTCAAATGAATTTAAATCTTGTTTACTGTGTTTGTCGACAAATCCCCTTCGTGCGCTCCTTCCCTCATCAAATATTATTGCCTATAACAATATTCCATTCAAATACATCACATACTTTACTATCCTATCGTTCTTGATATGAAATATTGCACCTACATTCCCAACACCCAATAAAGCCATGAATACTAATTTTTCGTAGAAAACGCATTTCTGTCACCATAAATACTAAAGGTCTCTATAAAAATCCCCTAGTGCTATCAAAATCTTTAGCCACAGCTCCCTATCGTTAACTCTTTCGGACTATTATTGTTAGCACAGTGTAGTCTACTAGTAAATGTTCACAGTACCTAAACACAGCAGAAATGCGTGCAAAAGTTCAATTCAACTGTCTTGGTTTGCAGTATATAGTTGGATTTTAGTCATAATGATAACTGCCCATCCCCATCCCTCAACTAAATCTCATGCCTCATACTGAGTCAGCTCCTGTCCTGTTCATGTTATCATATAAAAGAGTAGGCACACATATCAAATGTATTATGCCCATACGAAAATGAGAATATCTGCAGAAATCCTACAAAACAGAGGAGTAACAGAACAAACATACAAACTAATTGACATCACCAACAGCACGAAATGCGTTTTGCAAAAAGTAGAGGTCACACTGGAGGGTCAACGTCCATTTTCTCCACAATAAACGACGTAACATCACACACAATGTATCTGAACAAACAAAATAAGTACAGAGTGGACACAGCTGCTCCTGAGGAAGCATCTCCGTTCTAGTCTTATAAGATAATGAAGTGTGTGTATCAACATTATTGACTTTGCTTTGTCTCAATCTTACACATATACTCATTCCTGGTACATTTATACATATCAAAGTCATCACAAATAATAAAGTGCAATATTGCATGATAGCAGAATAATCACCACTCCCTCAATAAATAATTCCCTGGCAGATCAAC
>JABASH010000545.1:0-38315 GCA_019776445.1 Tomocerus maximus
CTAATTAACAAATTGTACCAACAAATTATTCATCAGCTTAGAAAATAAGTTTTCATTATAGAATGCTTTCTTCTTTCACGGTTTTAGTTGTCCAAGTCCAAATATTATTTCAAGTTTGGATGGTTTTGTTAACATTTTTCCTACGAGTTTAAAGAATAAATTTTAGAGCTATTCGTTCTATTTTCTCTGTTATTTGTCTTTTTCTCAAAATGACCGAAACGTTTGGAATCCCAACCTGGATACATAAATTAAGCATCCAAAAGGCTACAAAAAACAAAGAATGTCAGCTCATTCCAGCGCAGCGTTCATGCAAGATATACTAGTTAGGGGGTGTTACAAAATGCATACAGTTGCAACCGTGCAACCGTTAAGGGTTGGGTAACAGGATACATTACATGTATATTTTTTAACAGGTTAGGTTTTAAAAGAGGCAAAACTGTGACTCCAGCCCTTAATGGTTGCACGGTTGCAAAGTTGCAACTGTATGCGTTTTGTATGTATTTTAACCCTTAGGGTTAAATAACATGTTTCAATGTTCTAAATAATTCACTTGTAATTTATTGTGGCTTTCACTATCAATGTAAGTACTATACAAGAGTCAATTAGAATCATCATAATAAGACATCCTTTGATTAACTGTGGTAAGAAAATGTTAACAATTAACTCGGACTAAAGAACTACGTTGTGTCTGTATAAATATGAACCCATAATCTGCTGATGTAGTTTAATTAAAGGTTAACCAATTAATTATTAAGAAAACCACAAGCTTTTATTTCTTAATGAATTTTAATACTCAATAAATCTAATGCTTACATTTATGTAACCATCTCTCTAACATTTGTAAAATATTTACTCTAAATTTATGGATTATGGACTTTTATATGGTTAGAAAAATCCTAATCAGCGGATTTTTAAGAGTTCTATGATAATTCTGGAAACAAAAGCAAATGTTGACATTTAGGGTTAGGTGGTTTTATCAGTTTTCTATTTTCATACAAAAGGAGATTGATGGTTGCTTATATTTGAGTAGACTCCGTTATCTCCTTCTAGAGTAAACAGGTAGACATATTAGTGCATTGCAAATCCACCTATAAACGAAATGTCATGTTTGCATTCACAAACATCGAAAAAAGCTATGAAAATACTGGGCACTAAGGATTATTACGTTACATAACGATGTCATTTCTAATAGCGAAATTGATTTTTACTGTATCATTGTGGTAAAGCCAATTTCATATACCTATGCCAATTTGTATTGTAAGTAATTATTGACCACTCTTCATTCACCGAAGTTAAAAATGCAATCTATTATGGAGACCGAGAATTTTTCGAAAAAAGACTTAAAAGAATCAGATTTTGTATCATCTATAAAGTGGTCAATCTATTGTGTGCAGTTTCTTGGGTATTTGCCAATATCAACTGCTAATTTCAATGGATTAAAATCTTTTCGATTTAAATACCTAAGCATTTCTTTCGTTTACTACTTAGTCTTTGTGTTCTTGGTCAGCTCTTGGCATCTAAATAGCCTCCTGAATATCGGGAGTGTGTTTAAAGTAACAAAATTGCAAACGAAAACTGAAATTCTTGCATTTGCAATAATGGGAGTTGTTCATTGTAGTGCACTCTTTTATTACCGACTAGTAGCGATTCCCTTTTCAAAATCATTTTTGAAATTCTGGAAATTAAATTTGAAAGAGTTGAATAAACTTTCGACAGTAAACAAATGTTACGATTCGGAGAGGATTTTATTAGAAGTGAAGAGCAGTACTATTAGAATTACTTTCATTGGGAGCATTTTGGGAATTCTTGGCGGAATACAATTTTCGACCAGGTGCATATTTACAGCGGAATTCCAGCAAGATAACTGTGATTCAATACGAAGTTTACCCATCTGGAATTCTGAAGAAATTCTTCACATTTACAATGCAGTTTTCACGGTTTATTTCCTCAAGCTGTATTGCAGTTATTTACTAGAGATTGTCCGTGAAATCAATGAAAACGTAATTGAAATCAATTCCTTCAGTCAATTCACATTGGATTCAAATGATTTGGTTTATCAAAGTAAACTTGATTCAAGCAGTAGCACTCAAATCAATTCATTAACTACCAGCAATTTCGACTACAAAGTTTTAGATTGCTTAGGAAAATTCAGAATCATCGAAAACTTGATTGCAGAATATTCCTCTACCTTCTCTACAAGAATTTTTATTGATATTCTCTATTCCTTTTTTGGGCTAATGATTTATTCCTTCTTTGCCTACCTAAGATGGTCCGCCCACAATGACCTGTACTACACATCAGGGGCTATTATCCCAGCAATTGTTTTCAGCTTCAAACTCTATTTTATGTCCACACAAGGAACTCTTCTTATATCCAGTGCAAAGAAAGTTGCAACTGCTTTGGAAAATATTCCCCTCAGGAATTTAAGCATTCCTACCCAATTACAGGTTTTTTATATTGTAGTAAGTATTACTGTGTGCAATTAAGTTCCTCTAAGATAACGGATTTGAATTTTTAATCAAGGTACAAATGCTGGTGAATAAATTACATGTAAGCCCTCCCTCAATTAGTCCTGGGAACTTTTTTACCCTCAAACGATCGACTGCTACTTCAGTAAGCGAATTCATACATTTATTGGCAAATTTTACGTTTGGGCTCTATATTTCTAGTTTCTTATAGATTGTTGCTGCAATTACTACATATTTGGTCATCTTGGTGCAGTTTCGGGACGGCGACTACACACCCACACCTGCTGCTGTCTACTAAGAAAGTTAATAATGATTAGAAGAAAATTAATGATGCCAACGTTAATGTCAAAACAATGATCTGAGATCATTTATTATTCATAGCTAATTACAATTAACTCCATTTCGCATTACCAGACACTCCCAAACATGAAACATGTGAAGTAGTAGTGATGAAATAATATCATTTAGCAAGTCATATAATTGGGAAAGAGAATACCGTACCGATAATAAAACGTAATCATGGAATATTAAAAACGTTACACTTGCCAGATAGGTGTGATAATATTTAGAACTTCAAATTCTAATGAAGAAATTCATCTTTGGTTTGTAGGCAACATTAAATCCTTCAAAATGGAATCTTTCATAAAAAGTACTGATATGTCATCGGAAAAGCTACAAGTGTCGAAATTCATATCATCTGTAAAATCGTCAATTAATTTTGTTCGGGCTCTAGGATATTTGCCGATATCAACTAACAACAATCTCAGGGGATTAAAAACATTTCAGTTTAAGTATTTAAGTTTGTCTTTTGTTTATTATTTAATCCATGGGATTTGTGTTACCAGTTGGCACATTCAATCCTTTGCAAATCTATCTACACTACACAAAGGTGCAAAAGTTCAATCTTCAACGGAGGTTATTGCGTTTACATTGGTAGGATTCATGCACGTCTTTACGGTTTCCTATAACCGAGCGATAGCTATTCCTTTTACCAGAACATTTCTGAAATTCTGGCAACTGAATCTAAAGGAATTGAGCAAAATTACCATTTACGACACAGAGAGAATTTTATTGGAAGCGAAACGAAATAGTAATAAAATAGGGTTTCTTGTAATTTCATTTGCAATATTTGCAGGATTACAACATTCAACTGCATGCTTATTTACCGCAACTGCAACAAAATGTACTATTTATTTCGCAGCTCCAATCTGGGCCATGGAAGAAATATTTCATGTTCTAAATGGTGTTTTCACCAGTTATTTTCTCCAGGTATACTGTGGCTATTTAAAAGCAATTGCAGATGAAATTGATGAAGTAGTAACTGAAATTAATTCTTACAATCAGATCACAATGGGATATATTGATGATCATCTTCAAAATAAACTCTTTATCTCAAATAAATCCAACATAATAAATAATACTACTACTATAGAGTACAAAGTCTTAGATTGCATTAGAAAATTCCAAATCATTGAAAAACTGATCGCGGAATATTCCTCCATTTTCTCTATTAGGATTTTTGTAGATGTTCTCTTTTCCTTTTTTGGTTTACTCGCGTATTCCTTCTTTGGTTATCTTTGGTGGGCTTCCTTGAAAGATCTTTATTACGTCTCAGGTGTTGTCATCCCAGTATTTATGTATAGTTTCCAACTGTATACTTTGTCTACACAAGGAACTCATCTAGAAACCAGTTCCAGAAATATTGCAACTGCTTTGGAAAATATTCCTTTAGGAACTCTGAGCATTTCGGCCCAGCTAAAAGTAAAGATAATGTATCAGTACATGCTAAGTATATTATTCTTAATTTGCTTTATATAACTTTTAATATTTGCTTTGGTGTTCTCCCAATAAAGGTGCAAATGATTGTCAGCAAATTACACGTGTGTCCTCCCTCAATTAATCCTGGGAATTTTTACAGCCTCAAGCGATCAACAGTAACTTCAGTAAGTAATAAGACAAATAGTAGTAATTTTGAAACATAAACTCTGTAGACTCCGCTTTGCGATTCATCTTTTAAATTCATACTCGGGAATTAATATTATGTAGATTCTAGCTGCAATTACTACCTATTTGGTGATTCTGGTTCAATTCCGTGACGGAGACTACACAATTAAAACCGATCCGAAAAATACGTCAACTTTACTATAATTTTGAAGATTAAGCGAAATGCGTTTTCTGCTGTACTATTCAAACCACTATACTAAACTTATTATTAAGATGGCGAAGCTATATTTATGCAAATACCCGGGCTGTCTGTGCAACTGTTTGTTACTATGCTCATTCGAAAGCTGACAGTAACAGCCTCCTTAACACTTCTAAATAGGTCAATGGTAGGTAGAGGTCACGGGTCAAAAATTACTAGCACATTTCTACATTTTAACACAAAAACGCTATGCCATGTACCTATTCCATAGAATCGAAATTGAACTATATGTACTATATCTTATTTACTCATCCTAGCACAGTATTCGATTCCTCTTCTCTATCTTGCTATACCCATGTTTTCTCGGTTTATTTAACCTGTTATTGCTATATTGACTAACTCTTTCCATAAATTATATCTAGAGTGTATATAATACTAGCGGCGGCAGCCTAGCACATGTGCTATGCTAGTAGGTGTTGAATCTGTTGAAATAATATGTTAAACTTCCGCGCATGCCTGGTAAACACGAATTTAGAATACACTGCGCAAGCGCGTAAAACAATTCTACACTAAACATTCAAGAATTCAAGTATTCAAGAATTCAACTATTCAAGTATTCAACTATTCAAACAAATCCTTTGCAACTTTATATATAAGGATGACCATCACTTTATATGCTAAGTAATTGCATTGTTGTAAGATAATACATTAAGACAATTACAAAGTAAACCAAGTGAAGTTTACCCAATAAAGTACTTGTTGTGTATTCATGACCAAATTAACAAAAACTCTGCTTATTAGGTGTAACTATTTCATAGCATTATCATTCAGCAATAACAAATGCGAAGTCGCCTTTATAGTTTAATCACTTAATTTACTACTACTTATTGATAGCCATAAATAAATAGTTCATAGACAGACACTCCTTTAATATCTTTAATACCTTTAGAGGCAACTCTGCCGCACAAACGCATAATCTCATAAAAAGAATTTGAAGGTGCAGTTTTGTACATTAAGTATACTATAGAGATAATTCTTGCATTACTGGGACTTGGAAAATAAAGGGACAATGAATTTTTATAAAAATCATTTACCGGAGACTATTGCGACGCTGCTACTGAATGCAGTAAAGTGGCCTACACGTTGTGTGCAGTTGATGGGATACTTACCAGTGACAATAGTGACTAAAAATAAACATTTTAAAACGCTCGAGTTTAAATATTTTAGCTTTTCCTTTTTCGTGTACATCATGCTCTCGATTACTTTTTTGACATGGCTCTACCTTACCTACCAAGACCGGGCATTGGTAGAAAAAAATTCCCGCATGATAGAGCTAATGGATTACATAGCGTATTATCTATTCGCTGGAACCCACTTTTTCATTTCCATCGTCTACCGAGCCACAGCAATACCATTTTCCAAAAAAGTGGTCGATTTCTTCAGACAAATAATTAGCAGTGTAGAAAATCTGTCAAATTTTGGAGACAAAAATTCTACCTTGTCATTCTTCTATGAAAAATTGGAACACCTTCGCAAAACTGTCCGAAATACGTCCTTTATTTGTTTCAGTATCGGTTTTTTAATTTCCCCTGTGTATGCTTGTCGTTGTTTATTCGCTTCAGTCCTGGATCATTCACAGGAAATAGACTGTACAATTACCGACTTCATTCCCTTTTTGATCATAACAGAACTTTTTCAGGTGGGACATACCATTTGGATAACTTTCTTCATCCAAATTAATTCATTGTGTTTCGAAATCATTGCTAAACAAGTAGAAGAGCTGTCGCTGGAAATTAAGTCGCAGAATCTGGGAGAAGAAAACATTTATTATGTAAATAAACGCCCAGTTCCTTCATTGTCCACCATAACAGAATGCAATTGTTCGACGCATTACTATGTGTGTTATGTGGAAGATAAATTAAAAAGGTGCATTAAAAGTTACAAAACGGTTGAAAAAATCGTAGGTGACTACAATGACCTATTTTCATACAGAATGATAATTGATATTTTAGCTTCAGTAACTTCTATGATTTTCTACTCATTCTTCTTCTTCATGTCAGTCGCACGAAATGATATGCTTCCTCTTTTCGGTGTCGTTGTAGTAAGTTCGTTGTATGTATTTCAATTCTACTACATGGCTTCATCTGCCACTAACCTTACCCTTAAGGCTCGTTCTGTAAATTCAGCTTTGGAAAACATCCCTTTAAATGCGCTAAGTTCATCAGCTCAAAAAGAGGTGGAAGGAATTCCTCATTTTATTTATTAATATTTCAGTAATTCATTTTCAGAAACAAAATCATCTTTTCCTTCTAATCTGTCCAGCTCCAGCTGATGATTATGAAATCATATCTCATCCCTCCATCAATAACTCCTGGAAACTATTTCGTTTTAAATAAATCTCTCCTCACCTCGGTAAGAGTTCCATTTTACAATTTCAAAAACATTTTACCGTTGTATAATTGTGGGATAATGAAAATATCTTATTCATTAGGCATTTGCTTTATCAGCCACTTATTTAGTGATACTCATTCAATTCAAAACTGGTGACCAGGGAAAAGCGAAATAAACCAGCGTCCACTCAGATTTAGTTTCTTTTTTAATTCTTCGGGGTAAGTTTTGTCTAAACTTTCGTCATTGATTGATATGATCATGAACTAAATTCAAGAAATTATGCATTCATAACATGTTCATATAGGTATGGTATATTGTTACGGTAAATTGGATAATGAAACCCATTCAAGTAGTATTCAAGCCCTGTAGTTTTATAGGTCAAAAAGTAACCTCATTAATTAGTTTTTATTTTACACGCACCAGTGAAAATGAGAAGATAACAACAAATAGCAATTGTTATTCATGATTTGGTAAATAAATTTGATCATCCTGAAGTATGACAATTGTTTAATTTCGTGAATTAATTATCTTCTTATGTACTAAAGGTTGATGAAATGTCACTAAAGGGAATATTCATGTCAAGTTTATTAAGCATTCCTCAGTAAAATGTTGTGACAGCAATTTGTGGAGGAACAATCTACAATAAACCAATAATTACTCTCTTTGTTTGCTAAGGCGTATTATTTATCTTTCCCATGTAGTCGTAAAGTCACCTGCCCATCAAAGAAACAAGAGACCTACTGGATACATTATGGTGAACACTCTGTTGTAACGGTACATTAACTTAAAGCCTTTGCCCTTCATTAGCTGCCTTCTGTTCTGAAGTGTGTGTATCTGACCGATCACATTGGCCAAATTTGTTTAATAATTTACTACACGAACAAACTGAGATGGAGAGTTTGCACAGGGCATCCTGGAATGAACGGAAAGACTCCTTTGAATCACAGTTAGTTAAGTGCGCAAAATTTCCTCTGCGTTGTATGCAGTTCTCGGGCTATTTACTTGTATCAATTCGTAAGAATGACAGTAGCAAAAGCATTCAATTCCGATATTTAAGCTGGCCACTATTGCATTATGTATTAATAGCAATAATACTGATATCTTGGACTATTATTTCCCGAGATGTTGCTGGACAAAGGCCAAGAGAAGTTCACGCAAGTACCCAAACGGATATGTATGCGTATTACTTTTATACAGTGATACACTTCACCACGTTTCTATTTTATCGCATTACAGCTATACCATTTTCCAAGAAATTTTTGGTCTTTTGGAAGCGAAACTGTTTACTTTTGCTTGAATGTGGCTACGAAACACAGCAACATAAAGAAAAACTAGAAATTTTTCGGAAAATCGTGACTCGAAATTTCATAGTTTGCCTTTGTGCTGTTAGTGTTGGTCTGGTTTATTATTGTTTACGATGTGTGTTACCTTTTGATGATGTTTCGAATTTTTGCTCTACTATGCAGTCATCAGCAGTTGTCTACAGCTCTGAAGAACTGTTTCACATTTGTCACACTTTGTGGATTACATTTTTTGGACAGCTATACTCCTTGTACTTTACCTTCATTGCCGAACAAGTCGAGCAGATTACATTTGAAATCAATGCAAACAAAAAAATAGAATATTTATTTCTTACACCAACCACACACCAAACATTAAAAAATCGAATGGACATAGCACAAACACATATCATTGTGAAACCAAATGAAATCCAGGACAAGATTCAAAAATGCATTCAAAACTTTAAACACATTGAAAATCTTGTGGCAGATTACAATGAATTATTTTCCAGTAGATTCTTAGTAGATTTATTTTTCGCAACTTCCTCCTTCCTCTTCTATTTCTACTTTGCTTTCATGATAAAATTTGGAGATATGTACATGACATTTGGCATCATAGCGGACAGCATGATATTTATATTCCAGTTTTATTATTTAGCGACTATTGGAACACGTCTTACAACAAGCTCTCAATTGCTATTGAAGGCATTTGAAGATTTTCCACTAGAAGCTCTGAGTACCACGTATCAAATGAAGGTAAAATCGAAATGTCACAAATTGCAAGTCATTACTCACTAAATTGAGATTCTTATCCCTAAATTGTAGATTAGCACAATCATTTGCAAACTCAATTCAAATCCTGTTGCTTTAACTCCTGGAAATTTTTTGAAGTTGAACAGAGGACTTATGACATCAGTAAGATCAACAGTAAAATTGTGAAAAATACTGTTACACGTTTGTTTCATTTGTACAAGATTATTGGGATTTTAATTATCTGAATTTATATTAAGGCTTTGTCTGCAATTATAACTTTCTTGGTAATTCTCGTTCAATTTCATCAAAGCGATAACAGCCATCCTAAAATTTGATGATTCACCTATCAATCGGTAATCTTTCTGAAATTGCAATTTTCTGCAACAACAATAAGAGACGGTCATTTACATATTATTTGTTTAATCACACGTGAATTTTAAGGTTGTGAATTGTTTATAGGCACTTCATGTAGATACCTGAAGGTCCTCATTCTAATTTGGGTTTACTGGCAGCACTGAAATTGTAACTACCATTGTGGGAATGAAGTTGAGAAAATTCTTCAAATATATTAATCTTAATTCATAGCCATATCTGTAATATCATACACAAACAAACTTGCACCCTACAATCTATTTGTAGATTTGCCAAGAACGTGGTCTTGAGTGTGAAATCTGCATCTGAGTAATTTACATTCGCGTGTAGATCGTAAATCGTAAAACACATTTGCAAAATAACCTAGACGCAAATTCAAAAAAATATCTTTGTGAATTCACGGAGGTATTAGTATTTCTTGTTCTTTATGTGTAAAGATCAAACTGCGAAGAAAAAATGAATAAAAATTGTGCAGACAACAACAAAGAGATTTCTTTCGCTCTTTAGCTTGATTGTTTATCTTTTCCTTACGTGTCAATCAATATCTTTTGTACTGCGTTCCGTACAGTGATAGAAAGTCACCAATACGCTGCAGTGAATGGTGAAGACGTAAATACTTAGACCATATTGGTACTTGATAGTTATATATTCTATTACTGTATAAGCCAACGTAAGGGCTGTACATTCTTCTACACATCTTTACATGGAATATTGGTGATCACAAATGTCTATAGTAGTATTTGCTAATTTCATTACCTATTTTCATCACTTTTTGTTCAATCTATACCTGAATTGCATTTACAAATCTGTTCCTATTTCCAGGTTTACAATTCTAGTATAAAAGCTGGACATTTTTCAAATGTGATCACAGTTCAATTTTACACTCTCCACTCAATCTAACCTACATTACCTACAGTAAACCACCAAATTCATTCAACATGATGAAATACGTAAGAATTTTTATAACCAATACCTACCAAATACCTAAGACATAGATTGAATAGTAAAAATATTTTCTATTTTAGGTCATTGTCATTTTGGCTCTTATTGCCGTCGCTTCCGCTCAGGTACTCTACGGCGGAGTTAGTGGTCCCAGTTTCCACAATGGATTACGCATCCTCTGCGTAAGTTATCCCATTTTAAATGGGATTTAAATCATTTTTGGTTCTAAACTAGGTTGATTACATATGCATTGCTTGATTGCTTGTCATTTTTCCCAATTAAAATATTAGCAAAAATTGTGTTAGAAAGATAAGCTTCGCGGTTTGCCATATTACGCACTGCAATCTTATAAATATTTGCCTATTTTTACAGTCAAAGTGGCATCAGACGCTTCGGATCCACCGCTGGCGTTGTTCCAGTTGGATATGCTGCACCTGCATACTTTTAAACTTGTTCTATAACAAAGATCATCGTATGGATGTTACTGTAAATCATAAAACGATTTTATAAGTGGATGATTCTGTAAATACGTCAAAATTGTGAATAAATAATACTTTATATTAATACTCAAATTACTCGATGTACTTTTNTACTCGATGTACTTTTTGAATGATTGATTGATATCCATTGTACAAAATCATCTATTACATTATTGCATATCAACTTTTTGCTATCATGATGGAAAACAGCTTTAGAAATTTTCAAACATTTTCAATTACCATTTTGTACAGAATACGCTACTTACATAAATATATTTACCTTACTATTATAAATCTTTCTAGGTTATTGAAAACGGTCACAACTTTTGATTTCGTGTATAGATCCCTTGTATAACAATGCTTTCTGTTTTTGCGCGTATCCAATTTTCAGCTACTGTTTCAGTTATTCTTTACTAAAAATACCCTTTATCCATTTACACTCAATGTAAGGGAATTTTATAACACGAGTCCACTGAACCACAAAAACACAATTGAATGTAACTAAATAGTAAAAACACAATTGAAACAAAAACACAATTGAATGTAACTTACGTATATCTGAAGTCAAATTAAATTGTCAAAATAATTTTCTGAAATAAATGTTTACATCAAGTTTCTACTCTAACGATATTTTTGGTAGACAAAATTAATTTCATCTTTTCTATCGTTACATATTACACTGCCTGAAACCAAAACCCGACAATGGACCATATAAATAGTAGTGAAGTCAAAGTATCTTTTTAAAATATGCATAACTATATAATATTTTATATTGTAGTGTAGATACTACAAGATACATTTGTATCACATGATCTATAAAACCAAGTTGCAATCACAATAATGATGTCACAAAAAACGAGCATTAAAGATAAACAATATTGGAGTATTCATCAGCCACTTGTAAATCGAGTGAGTAAACGCTAACAGTGAGCATGATATGCATGAGGTAACAATGGATGGCCTTGACATTCAATTTGCTACAGAAGTTATTGTAAGAAATGCAATATCGATTTGGTACCTTTAGCTAAATGCATTGCTAAGCAAGCAGAGCATTTTATGTACTGTAGTTAATAACACAGATTACACTTAGGCAGGACACACTTGAGTACATTGAATGGCTTGAATGTATAAATAAAGCAATCTTTTTTATTTCTTTAGCCTCTAGCTGCATTATTGTTATCAAAAAGAACAGGTATATGAAACTCCTGATTACTATTACATGCTACTACAGTTCATATACTCTTCTGGTGGATGTTTGTAGTATATTCAGAAATAATATTTGATCGCTTGGACTCCTGTCCAATATGTATTGAACAACTAAATAAAAATATCAGAGCTACACGCGGAAGATTTCTTTCTTCGTTGATGCATGGACATAAAAGTACATAAACAACACAATTAGCTTGACATAGTGTAAAACCAAGTTTTGTAAACATCTTTGTCTGGGGAGAGTGAGAACAGTTTCGTGACACGTGGGCGTGAACTCTTTACATCTTGCTAAACATAGCTATTGTTTTTTTTCTAGAGCACTAATACTAATGAATCGAAACCGTTAACAAAGGGGTACACAGTACCTGGACATCATTGAAAGGAATAACCACCATTGCAGAGCTTTAATTTACTTACAACGACTTTAATTGACAAGCTGATACTCTAACAATGAGCAAAAACTATAGATATTGTGACGTCAGCCCAGGCTGCGTTTGACAATGCAAAACTTGGAAATCTTTTCCTATTTCCAGGTTTGAAAATGTAGTATAAAAGCTGGACAGTTTCAGAATGACAGTACAGTTCACTCTTAACATTCCAATCAATCCAATCCTCAAACTCTTCGTGGTAATCCACCAACTCTCAATCTCAACATGATGAAATACGTAAGAGAACTTTTCAAATATTTTCAATCCACTATTATATTCGATTTATTTGTGCAAAAATTTTACTATTTTTTAAACTCTTCTAGGTCATTCTCGTTCTTGCCCTCATCGCTGTAGCTTCAGCCCAAGTGCTCTACGGAGGACTCAGCGGTCCAAACTACCATAATGCCTATGCTGCTTCTTCGTAAGTTCAAACCGATTTGGGAATTCAAGTTTCATTTAATGATATAATGAATACATAGATCATTAATATTTTTGTTTTCCAATTTCAGTCAATCCGGTATCCGCCGTTTCGGTGCCACCGGTGGAGTTCCAGTTGGATATGCCTTCGGTTAAACACTTGATTCATGGATCCAAACCCCAAACCAGATTTTCTACCATTTTGTAAATTTGAAATGTAATTATAATTGTAATGCAGTTACCATCTTGAGAAAATTGATTCGACATTTTTTATATACTTTACTTTAAGCAAAATAATTGGCCCAGTTGTATCTTTGTCTTAAGAATTTGTTTAACAATTCAATAAACGAGATACTAAAACAAAACCTTTATACTGAAAAGCTTAACCAAATTAATTGCATAATTCTAAAGAGAGACAGTTATCAATAATGTTTGCAATCATTAATGAATTGCCCAATACTTACAATTATATAACTGATAAATGTTTTAAAGAAATTATCCTTATCCATATGGCATGATAACAAGTTTTGATTTATAAGCAGCTCGATAAATAACAAGGGGTTAGGTTATATAGATTTATATCTTATGTAGCTTTTCTCACGTGAGTGATATGCATAGAAAGACAAACACAAAAGTCTAGACCTTGGTTATCTCGTTTTATTTTAATTATCTTTTACAATTGCAATAATAATCTGGAATCACGTCCTTGCGTGTAAGCTTTTTACTGGATTTTTTGCATATTGGCGACATTTTCATTTGCAACTAATTCACTAATTCACGTTCTTCAGTCAATTGACAAATCAATTAATGTGCCTAATGAAAACAATTTCTATATCCCTGTCTCATAACCATCTTGTGCATTGTACCAGTATTTAACAAATATCATTATGTTCATCATAAGAATGTATATTTATTTCATTCCATCTTATCATTGTAAACAGTTGCTTAAGTATTATTATTAACTATGTATAGGCAGTAGTGATATTTTGTTCGCAAAAGTATAATTTCAATTTAAGATATAATTTTACTTGTAATGCATCATGAGTACAGATTTGCATTTGATAATATTGTATAAGTTGTACCTGAAGAATGAGATGTTATTCCTAAACTAAGAAACTTTTAAAAGTGAATTGCTCCACAAGGAAAAATAGTAATCGTTTGGTTAACTCAATAAAAGGAAATGTCCAATCAAATGTAAAATGCATGAATTAAGTTGTAATGATTTCTAAACATGCCCTTTAATGTTTACACGTGCATCTGTGTATTCCCAGTGCTTATCAGGAGTTAATAATTACAGTTCAGCCACATCAGATTGTCCATTGAGAGTCAAAGTGTATCTATTATATTTGTGATCGATTTGCCATTGAATTAAATTGGACTTAAAAATAGGAACTCTGTTAATGTAAACAAAAATAACAATAAAGTGATAATAAAATTAATTGCTTCCACAAACACAACTTCCATGTGTAGATGCTCACCTTTAATTACTGTTTAATTAAAGCTCTGTTTTTAAACGCATTGTTTGTACTGGTGTTACAGAGGTGTGATGTTGAATATCTTAATGGAGATTTTACTCTCCATCCAATTAAAAAGAGCACTAATGCGTGCAGCGAGTAATTTATTTGTTACGATTAACTTCGGCCATGGGGTATGTACCATTCCTTATTGTATCTAATTCTAAGATAGCTCAAACATCCTTACTATCCTTTCGTTACGGTCAACTGGGTAGATTTTGATATTTTTTCTTCCATTTATTACATATTATATGATAAATATTTGATACTTATAAGATCATGATGACTAGTGGATTGGGAATTATTTCAATTTATCTTTGCCACCTTACCTTTGGCTAAAATATAATAAATGTGCTTCAATATCTCCCACAAGGTATGTGTATTTAAGGAAGGTTATAAGTTAATGTGTTATATCATGTTTCTTATCATTAGAGAATTCGCACGAGTTTTTTTGAGTTGTAAGATTTTAGGGACATAATGATGTTACTTAGCAAAAAAGCAACCTTATGTATTTAGTGTAAGCCTTGGCATTCACGCACTGTTGGGTTGATTAGTAACTGAAGCCAAGTCTCATAATGACAAGTCTACATGTACAAAAGAGTACTTATATCATTATGTATGCTTTGTTTTGTAAACATGTACACTAAAATTACCTATATTTAAAAAAATACCATTTAGCATGTTGGTAGGTATTTGTATGAATAAGTTGTATTTTACTGCTAAACTCTGTGTAGGTACCTATGTATTTACTACAGATCTACATTATGTAGCAGATTAAAGAAAAGGGCAGAAATGTGAATTTAAATAACTTCATTTTATGGTTAGCATTAAATATTAATTTTTTAACCTTTGGTTGAGTTAATTAAACCTATAACCCTTGAAAGTGACCTATACGCTATAACAGATGTACTTTTACAAAAAATGCATAATATATAATGATACATAATAATATAGTATTACTTATTATAGTATCATTCTAAACTAAATACTATCTACAAAATCCTTCTCAGAGATTTGGCCTGAGAGAATTTGTTTTGTCTGCCTTTTGGCATTTCGTTTGCCATTTGCCATACTACGCTTCTGTGAAGCTAAATAGCATTAATAGCAGCATAAGGCGATAACATTTATTTACAAGATATTGTCTTGGCTTGGCATATGTAACCTATAGGTGGATTTTGAGTTTGATTCTGTATTTAAGTCATATAATTTTCGGAAAAGACGGTAATCCTTAGTAATGAATCGACAATAGAATAAAAGAGTAATTCTATAATCACACCAGCAGACCACATCACCTTCACCCAACAAGACATGCACATAAACACAGGATAGTAGATTCCTCCACGATAAAATCGTCATTTTAAACAGAACAACTTGAAAACTGCAACTGCAAGGTAAATTCGTCGAGATTCTGTGAGCACGCATTGTTGTCTTGTCGTTTATTGTTCTGGGCGTTATAATGAGAGGATGTGCCTTTTACATCTGCTTGTTTCCATTTCCAGGCGTAGGTACTTAATTCCTAACGTGTCCGACTATTTAAACCTCATTCATAACAAATCGACAGCACAGTGTCTTCAAGAGTTTTTTAAAGTTAACACATCAAGCAGATTCCAGTGAATCCCTTTGTTTTTACATCATGATGAAATACGTGAGTCGATTTTGAAACAATTTTTCCCAAAAGGAGTTGGATATTTTGTGATTTGATTGAAATTGTGAATTTTTATATTTGTACTTCTGCTGGGAATTAATTTTCGAAATTCTTTACAGGTTATTTTGGTTTTGGCTGTTATTGCCGCTGCCTCTGCCCAACTTCTCTATGGAGGAGCTGAAACTTTAACTGGCCCAAGTTTCCACAATCCTTTTGCTACTTCTTATGTAAATCTCGTTTCATTTTTTATTCACATTCTATAGTTCGGGACATAAAATTTATATTTATAATGCAGGATACTGGAATCAGACGCTATGGATCTACTGCTGGATTCGCATACGCAGCTGCCCCAGCTTACGTCGCCGGACCTTACGGACTTGCTGGACATGGATATTACTAAAAATACTTTTATTGCATCTATACTGACCTAAATTCTTGCAACTTCCTATCCAACCTTCACATAATGTCTTTCGTCGTAGTATTTCCGAAGGAAATCCTTACAAATACCATCCCACAACTTTCAATCCATAGAATTTTATCATTTGTTAATACAAATATTCCTCTGGACAAATTATTTCTTCCACTGTCATTTGATTTAAGACTCTTTTCAATAAAATTATTTATTTTAACAGAAGTTCGATGCTCATGAACTTAACTTGCCTTTTATCGTTCATGGATAATTAATTATAGTGCAAATTAAAATTGCATAATTCAAACAGTTTATTTATCGAACCTTTTCAATTTCACGTATTCATAATGATTTGTTCTTCTAATATAGCACATTCTCGACAGTAGTTCATAGTATAGAAATGTTGAAGATAGATAACTAGACACAAATTACATTTTCGGTACACAACACACATGACTCTAATGAACTAAATGGAAGAAGGCACTAGCTCACGTGAACCTAAGTACTCCTATATTACACACTTTAATAAAAGTCACCAGAAAATTCAAGATTTGTCTTGCCCTTCACCATTTTGTAATCCGAACTTCAGATATGCCGTTTTTAAAGCTGATTTAATAATGAGGATGAAGTTTTCTCCCTCCAATATTAAAATGTCTGATATTTACATATATAATTCTAAGATGCTTGGTTGAGATGTATTTGATACAAAGGTTCAATTCGGTTAAAACAAGCACTTCATCAGATGGACATGCAAGAAAAGCTATAAAACTACCATGTACTAATGTAGTTATGTACGGAGGAAAATGTAAGTGCCAACATCCACAAATCATTACGTGTAGTTACATAGGGAAATATTTTTGTTAGGGCTACATAGATGGTATGTACTTCGGCTCGGTAGGTTACAGAATGAGAACCATAATAACAATATTCTTGATTCTGTTCCACCATGCTGTGGAAGTATGATTATTATGAAGTACAAGGAGTAGTAAAGGAATACCCTATCACGGTACTGGAGTACATAAAATACACAAATGCAATAAAAGTTGTTAATTGTAATTTACTGTGCATAAGTGGGAGAAGATTTTTAATTATTATTGCAAAGTTTGACCCAATTATAATATATCTGATTGTGTTCTTTGTACGATGTGCGTTATGGCATTCTAAAAGCGATACGTTTGCGTGGATGATAATTATGCGTGTAATTTGCATCTAAAGACAGTACTACTTATAAAGTACTAATGTGCACGTAATACTTTCGCAGCTATAATTTTACATAAGGTCAAAATTTTACAGGAATTAAATACGTGCGTCTGTGTAAATTATAGTTCTATAAACTTTTGTAAGTGTTTATTACAGTAAACACAAGGGCATATGAATTTTTTGTAAGTATCAAATTCGTTGTATAAAGAATTATAATAGGCACAACAGACGAACGCGAGGTGCCTAAACTAAAGAAAAAGGGAAACTGGGCGGCTTTTCTGTACATGAATCAGATCACATCATATCACATCATTTTCATAACACATTGAATGGTGAGAGTGAGCACAATGTCATGCATAGAACTTGCACAGAACATTGTATGCATATGTGTGTGCGTATGTAAATGTCCATGTGAATACTGAGATACAGTTGATTTCCATAAACTTCCACTCAACCATAATAATAATGACAGCACAGAAGGAAACCAAAAGCCCAACAACCAGAAAGCTTTTTCCAACGTTGTCTGTCGTTAACTCACATTCAACAACCATAGGCAATACTAATACCTCTAATACTCAGTATTTTTGTGCTTTATATGACAGAACATATTATTTTATTAAATACAGTAAACTCTACTAATATTCGTAAAAGACTACTACTGGCTTTAGTTATAGTGGACGATTTATGTTTTTTGAATTTATTTTTTCATGAATTCTATCTGAATCTTCATACCGTAATTTTAAGCAGATCGATAATTAATGTATTTATTCAGACTTTGTATTTCATCTTTGATATAGTTTTTAAATACATCTAAACTTACCAGAACCGATATGACTGTGAGTAGGTAATGTAACTGCGGAGTTGTGATTCAGTGTTACCCTTGTTTCAAATTCTATTTTTTTCTAATGTTTTGCTTGGAATTAGCACTTATTTCTGAATAATTTTAACTGCAATCGTACCAGCAAGATTAACAATTGCATATGCACGAAATGCCATATATTTATGTTTAAATAAAAGTGTAGCTTGCTATAGTATTTACTAGGCATACGCTGTTTGGGTTACCCTACTACAAAAGGGACTTCATTTCATCAGTATATTATCCTTGTTGCTAGTTGAGTACAAGTTAGCATAACAGACAGACATATCCAAAGCATGCCTTCATTATTCTCATCTGGCAAAGCGTATCTATTTAGCTAAGATTTATCTTACATACGATACATAATAATGCTATATGCGTAGTTTATAGTCCTGGACTGATATTAGTAGTAGTTTATAGGGAGTAAGTAAGTAGCAACTCCATGTTCAAAGGCTAGTATAGCAGTAGTGCACATGAATATCACCTAAATCGGTAGGAATCTGCTGTTTAATGATATCCTTCATTTCTACTGTTCTGCTCCGACTCAGTCTCTCACTTGATTCCCTCCAATGCTATGTCACCCTTTTGCCATATATTAAGATTAAAAGTCTCCCCGTTTTGTTTCTCCCGACCCTTTGCCCGAATTTTCCCAATTAAATCGATTTGAAATAACACAGGTCTTGATCTTAATTTTAAGTGCTGGAAGACCGGTTATGTGCTGATACTTACAGATCCATTAGCAAGTACCTACAAGCATTTTGTAGGTTGTTGTAGTATAAACATGAATCTCTTTTAATTTTTGATGCTCAAATGTTACCTTTATACCAAAATTCAATTAGCAATAATTACTTTTATTGAATTAGAGCACTAAATGAAAAATAATTAATTTTCTGAATATTTTTAAGCTCAATACTTCAGTAGATTGTCTTAGAACGATTTCGACTGTCCAGGAATTATTTGAGGGACCCAAACATGTGTGCTAACGCTTAGTTGATATATTTTAAGATAATGAGATACCAAAATTCAATTGTCAATTGCTTTTATTGAATTAGAGCACTAAATGAAAAATAATTCATTTTCTGAATATTTTTAATATTCTATACTTTAGTAGATAGCTTGCTCTTCAAAATTCAATTGTCAATTATTGCTTTTATTGAATTAGAGCACTAAATGTAAAATAATTAATTTTCTGAATATTTTTAATATCTATTCTTTTAGATATTTAGGTGGTTTTTCACTGTCAAGGTATTATTTGGGGGACCTAAACATGGGTGCTAACGCTTAGTTGATATTATATTTTAAGATAATGAGATACCAAAATTCAATTGTCAATTGCTTTTATTAAATAAGAGCACTTAATGAAAAATAATAATAATTTTCTGATTATTTATATACCTATAATACAGTAGATTGCAGATGTCTTCATGGAAAGTTATTGGGGAACCTAAACGTGGATGCTAACGCTATCTTTAAGATAATGCGACACAACAATTATTAGAAGAAAAGTATGTGTGAAAAAGACAGTTGTCATTTGTCGGTATGAATAGTGAGAGAATGCGAGAGATTCATATGCTAAGTGTGGCATTGAATGGATGGGGAGGAGTGAAAAGATTGGATATGTTTTTTACTGGGTCGTCCCCAACTTGTTTTGGATCTCCGTCAAAAAAGGAGGGCCTGGGGTTGATAACACGGAATGAGTTTTGCCTATGGAAAGGGTTCATGAATACAGACCCTAACTCAATTGGACACACCGCACACAATAGACTTTTTAGCTTTTTTAGTCATTTTTCTCCGTTCTGTGTACATAACATTTGAGCTGGGTGTTTTGTGTGTAAGCGGAGAGTTGAGTTCATTAGTTGACTATTAGACTCTTTTCTCTTGCGAGGGGAATATTCAATGGATAAAAAGGGTTCTTTTTGACTTTTCATTCTTGAATGATTGCTTTCAAGTGCAGTGAGGACCTTTTGTGGGATTATACAACGCGAAAATAAATAATGATGATTTTTTATCTCCGTCACATTTCCTCAACTCTTGTACGGGTATTTTAGTATGGAATTAGGACAAAATTAGTCGCTCCTACTTATTAGCTGATAAGTTAAGGTCTGAAATGTATTATGCATATAACCACAGTAGAATTACATGGTAAATCTTCTTGAGATTGATTTGAAATGGCGACAAGAGAGCTAGTTAAGATTTTTCTTTTGACATTGAAAAACAATGTTGAACAGAGTATATTTTTCTTGTGAGAAAATCTTGTTCTCGCTTATTTTCATTGCGTGCTTCAGATTCCTATTCAAGGCTTGCTGTAAAAGGATCTCTCGCTCCAATTTGACACTGACAGTTCAAGACGGACTTGTACAAAGAGTTTACGTACCTGATCTCGAGTATTTTTCTAAGAAAATTAGTCCCTTTTCTCAAGGGTAGCATTCAACATATCATAAAACCAAATACCAACATATTTTATATCTATAATGCTTATACAGCAACACCACTTTTTCAATTTAAGTGCAAGTCAAGTGAAATTGACCTTTTAACGAGAGTATTAAAAACAAGACCTTTTCATCTACATAAAGGTCCGTCTACTATTTATTTAATACAACCCACACCAGTAAATAACGAATATAATTTCGCTCTTCATCTACTCAATCTTTTAAAACCAAAAGGATGCAGGTATTTTCATTTTGGTGCTAACATGGAATTGGAGCATCTAGCATCTTATTATTGCTGACTGTCATGTAATGAAGTACAATTTTAATAGAAGTCAATTTGTGTTTAAAAATTATCCGAAATTATATTTATTATGTAATTTACACATTCGCCGACGTAAATACCTCCCACCTAAAATGCTCAAGTAATAATTAAATAAAAGAAGATTAAAACATAATGTAGTTACCAACAAAGGCATTTCAACATTTAGATATTTTAAATTGAAATTATTTACAAATTTCTAGCAACAATGTAATACTAAACTGATCTGGGACGAATAATTACTAATTCTACCACAAGTACAAAGAACCAATGGTAGAAGCATCTCAAAGGTACAGTTATTATCATAAATATGAGATCTGAAAGGAAAGGTTCTTAAGACAAATTAAAAATACACCAAAATCGATTTCGTAAGTAAACTAGGGAATTATTGGAAAGTTCATTGAAAACATTACAGATATGTCCTTCCAATTTCAGACCGATATATTGCAGGGTCTATAAAAGCGTTATATGTCAAAGTATGTCGAAATGGGAATCTTAGCTGTTCATAAAATTGTGTTCCTGTTGTGGATTCCATAAAGCCATACTCATTATTATTCCCAAACCCTCGAAGCTTAGCTGAGGATGAGATTTTATGGAAAAGGGCTGCAATATACTAAGTGAATAGTAAATATTCGAATTGCAGGCACTTGGTCTATTCTCTGTCGCTGTACTAAATGCATAATATGAATGAATGACTCATTTGTTTTTGTGTTCGGAGGATGCAGTACGTTTTGCGTTTCGTCCGCGTTCTTATTTACATTTAGAAACATATGTATGTAAAATAAATACCCTTGGCTCCTTATACTTATTGAAAATGCAATAAGAATTCGTTACATCGCATACTGCCCGCACTGACGATAAGCATTAATGAATTGCGTTGCGTCCCTTTTCCCTTTCTTCCCTGTAAGTGAAAAAAATAACCATTTTTCTTATAAAAGAGTATCTTGCATGTGCTTTATGTTAACGAGATATATAGAGCACACAAATGTTATATCCTGTAGGTGGTTTGGTTGGCTACACCATTTCGTCACAAACAACGAGAATCACATTTATCCGTCTGTCCACTGGCTTGCATTGCATAGCCCGCTGTTTTGTTTGCTCCATTCTCATTTGGTCTAAAGCACCATATAAGCTATGCCTATAAGCCTATAAGTCTCATATTATATAAATCAACCATGGACTGATGGACTTACCCTCGGATTCTGTTGTTCTGTCCGTCCGTGATCTGATCATTGAACAAGAGAACATAACAAAAAGGAGAGTAGCCTTTGCGTACCATTGCATACTTACGTTTACGTTACTTTTACAATGGAGATTTCATTCTATAGCCAACCATACGCTTTTACTATCCACCGAAACTCCCGTACATTCATATCCTACCTGCCTCTATACGGAAATACTACTTATACTATAGTCCAATGCAGTTTTACATTTACATTCTGTGAGATACTACATGTACATATTTTAAGTCACTAATGGTTATCGTTACTTTCCGTTTGAAATACTCTATATATATATTAGCCAAGTTAAAACTATATACATTAGTATATCTCTATATTATATAGGACACATTACAGAACCAAAGGACTCAGATATAACAATACTAGTTACTATTTCAAAACAGACCACGACCACAGTGAAATCCTAAAATCTAGTTCTAACCTCAGCACAACTTGGAGCCAGATTAACCCAAAAGCATCGACTTAGCCATGGAAAAATGTAAATACGCACAGAAGCGAATATTATCGTTTCTAAACTTAATATTTTAGAGATTCAATTTATTTCACCCTAAGACTTTATGGCAGATTTGTCAGATGAGCTAATGGAGAAGTAGATCCATTTTGGAATCGACAGAATAAGCAACTTATGTATAATATAAACTAATTGCGAACCAGAAGCAAATAAATAAAATAATAACAATTTTTGCTCTAATGTTTTGGACACTCGGATTTTATATGGATATAACAGATTGTAATTTGTGTATAGACAAACCTACCTATGAAGTAATGTGCAAAGAAGCCACATCTATAGTCATCAAATAAGAAATCACATTAGTAGCTAGAAATTCGTATATAATGTACCTATATAAGTCATCCTCTGTATAAAGAGATATAGGTAACGAATCGGGTTACAGATCCCTCTGCAACAGATATAAATTAGAAAGAGAGAAGTAGGAGATAGTGACAGAATGATCGCATCTTTAGTTTCGGGTAAGGATGTGATAGTTTTACAAGTTTTCCACAGCGGAGACAATGGTTGGATATTGTGTTGGTTGGTGGCTGGTGGGATATTCATAGTTGTACTCAGGAGGAAACAAAACGAATGTTCTTTATTTCATTCTACTCTACGCATATCCAAAAACCTGACATAACTTTCAAGGCAGACTGACTTGTCTTGCTCGGTCCGACGGACTTTCATATCGGTCCTTTCCAAAAACTTTAGTTCGTTTCACAACTCTGAATGCTGCAAACTAAAGTAAACGAACGCATAGAATAGAGGATTCTTGAACAAGTCAACTGCAACTCAACTCACTACACATCAGCCCTTCATTTCATCTCTGCTCGATGTCTATCTCCACGGAGTTCCACCACCACCACTAGTAAACAACTTGCGTTTCACTTTTCCCTTAGCCAAACTTCACCCGCGGACCTTCCCAGCATCTTCTTCCATTCACACTCATTAGAAAACTAAGTACATACTAATACTCTTCATGAAATTCAACTCATAAAGAATACATTTTCTCAAGATCACTTACAGATAATTCATTTTCAATAAGTTAACGATTTTCAGTGATATTTATCCCGTTGGGATCCCCGACGTTTAGTGCACGTGTACAATTTATAAATTTTGTGATAAGTCGTGAGTTTTCCGCAAAATGACAGAAACCGGCTCTTTGTCAGATGACGCTGGAACTTGCTCACCGTCTTCGTCAGGTGACTCCATTCATATTAATGGTAAGACAAAATTCTTAGTATTTTTTTTAGTATTTTCAAGAATTCATAAAATCTCAAAAGTATGAGATGTAGAGCATAGAGCATAAAATTGCAAATAATTTCTTAGCACCGATGTATTATAAACTAAATCCGCTAGCGATTATGAATCATTAAAATATTGTTAACAATCCATTTTTTTTCGGTAGGAAATCCAATTAAGTTTCCGTTGTCTACTCAGAATGCTACTGTCATTGCAAAGTGCATACATTGGAAATCATTCTGTTTTGCCCTAATAAAATGTATGAAATGTCAAAGACTCACCTTAACTAATAGAAAGAGTAATTTGCTGACTCATTGAAACTCATCAATTTACCTTCCGATTCCCCATCATAACTTCATTAATTTTATTTTCCTTCTTTCAACCGTATAGTTCACATTGTGTGTAGTCTATGTACTATTTCAACAATGTGCCTTACTTGCCTTATCAAACGTGTCTAGTCTAAGTATCTGTAACAGCTGTATCCATATATCATGTGCATGTGGTATAGATATAGAACAGAGGAAACCGTTTCCTACTTTAAGAACATTACTACCTCTCTTTGAAGGTGGTTGCTAACAATTTCTTCTATTTTGGGTTTCATTCTATTTTGAGGCATTGACAGTTTTGATTGCTGTTAGAACGCCTACAGTAAACTGTAATTATCACCTTTGTACTTCCTTTGTGGAGGATCAGATATTTTACAAAGTGTAGCTTGCATTTACACTTTTAATAAACCCATTTACCTATACAGATAGACAATCGTACAGTCTGGGAAGGAAATAATATTATAAATTGCATTTTATAGCAATAATATATAAAGAACTGACTGAAGACATACTGTTATCAGTAATCCGTAGTTCTGTGGTTATTTTACATTTTTACATTCTACTGATTAACATACATACGTACTAATTTTAAATGAGATTTTACGTAATCTAACAGCACATTGTCCATATAAATCTGATTGTAATTGTATTAATTATATTGTTCTCTTGAATAATATTATTATAGGTGTTTTGAAAGTTTAAAAGTACACACATGAACATAAGGAACTATCCACACATCGGAATTAAATTGGAATCATTAGTAATTACTATTTCCCGCGTATTGGGACAACTTATACTAAAGTGTAGGTGTGTGAGAGATATGCTATGTCGCATGTAGCTTGATAATGTTTTGGAATAAGAGGATAATAAAGAAGTTTTATTGAGCATGTAAATGAATTTGAGAGATGTTTTGTGACACGTGTCGTCAACAAAGGTGATGAGTAAATGACAGTCGAAAAAAGCACTCAGGTAGAAGAAAAGGATAGTAAATGCCATCCATAGTGTACAAAGGTATCATCAATTGACAAAAGGTAGGAATGACACAAATATAGGATGGAGTACCTCAATTTAGAGATCTACTAATGTAAAAAAGAAGGCGAGGGAAAGAATGGCCATAGATTGAATTAGATTGCCTTGCTTCGATGTGGTGTGGCTAATAAAAAAGCCCAATTGAAATTTCATCCAAGGGATTTTCCATTTGAGTTGTCTGTAAAATTCTGGCGTAACTATATCAGTCTAATATTGAAGTAGTAATAGTCATAACGCACGATTGTTTGTCTCTGTCTGTTCTGCCTAAATATTTGTTAGTTGGTACTGTATTGTATATGCGCTTTAGTAGGGCACTCGAGGTTCTTTATTTCACTTATTGTATTGTCATAAAAATCTTGCGTCTCTTCCATTGTAGCATTTTATTGTGCGAGTCTTTATGTACAATTGTCATTTGCCTGGCTTTACTGTTAAAAACTTGGGCTGGGCTTAGGGTAAAGTCTGACATCACTTGGCTTTCGCTCCTGAGTCTCCCTCGTTCCTGGAAAAATTTGAATGGGAATCGCTAAGTGAGAAAAAGACCATAAGAATAAAGAAGGCTACTTAAGTACAGAGTGTATATAAGTATTATTTCTATCAGAGTAAACAGCATAAAGGTACTTATATATTGGAATGTTCAAGCATTTGTTTCGGTTGTTATGTAATGAACGTAAGTACAGTACCTACATATTAAGTAAACTAGTAACAGTCCTCTCGATACTCGACGAGGAAGCAAAGGTGAGGCAATTGGGCTAATTGTCACAAAAAATATCTAGGGACTAGTCTCCCTCCCTAAGGTTTTGCTTTTTTACTCGTTTCTTTATTCTTTCTAAGTAGGTATGCCTCTATGAATGGATATATCTATTATTTGGGGAGTGATTCCATTTTTTATGAGATGGTTACGTAAAAACCAATGCATATTATTTCTATATAATATCATACAACTCAGGCCATGCTAAGCTAACAATAGTGTAAAGACAAGAAACGATACGTAAATTGTAAATATATATTTTATCAAGTCGTACGCACTTTTATGATCACAATTTCTATTTCTAGAAACTGAGAAACGGAAAAATAAATATCTCTATTAGCCACAAACAAGACAGACAACCCTCCAGTTCCTTGGGGTGTGCTACTATTTATCTATTTCTCTTTTAGTTTTAAGCAGTCCCTTTTCACCACTATTCAAACAACGTACCCTTCATCATGCATTACTCACATCACCATTTTTTACAATCAGTGTAATTTGTCTCTATTATTATTTATACGTAAACATTTTTATGAAGCTGAACTAAACAGAGTAATATGAGGCGAAAAGGTAAAGAAATGAATGGAACCCTCCATTTTTTATCATTGCTTTTATGTATTTTACTCATTGTTACCCGTGTGGTAGAGTAAAGCGTGCCTTGTCTACTCTTGTCGAGATGGATTTTCGATTTGCTTCTAAAATACTCTATAATCAACTATCAAAATACGATTCATCAAAATCAATCTCGTGCTCAAGCTTTTTTAACACAAATCACACACATAAGGGTGTACCTACCTTGACAAATTGTTTTTCAATGCTCGTTACTCTATCTGTCTATCTTAAATAGAATTGTCTACACATTACATTGACTACATCATACCATATCAACAGTTTTTTTGTGGTTTTACGTTTTTACAGTTACCCTTTTTAGCATGGCTTTTATGTAAACTCAAAAACAGATCACTGTTACATCTACTTTTATAAGATAAAACTTATGACTAAAGCAACTAAAATTTATTTATAGACGAAATTATGAAGCACAAAAGGAATAGAAAACTAATAGTAATTAAGCTGAAAATCCTTCGTTTTGACCAATCACCGTAATTGAATCGAGTTGATTTTTGTACACGTATTTAAGAGTGTCTGGTGAAGTCAAGTGAGGTCATGCTTTCTTTTGGCTTGATGTTCTGAAGATTCTGTTGCATGTCATGCAATGAACGTAATGTGATATAAGTGGTTTTGTATGTGTTTGTGGCATAGACTTGGTCTTACACATCATAGTAGTGTTATCTGAGAATGTATGTACATCTCTTGTAATACAATAGAAAGAAAGGACGACTACTTGCCACTCACTGACTTACTGCTAGTAGCTTTATATCAAAATAAGTACTTGCAGATACAAAAGTATTTCAGTCCTGTACTGCATGTGTATTTATACCCACTAACGGTGTTTTGTTTTGGTGTTTTGTGTGTCGGTTCGTCCCACCCTTTGAGTAGTAAAAAATCAGCTCTTTTTCTTATAGTACAAAAGTACTAACTGATATAATGTAATCCTATAGACTGTCTATATAGTGCATAAGGAAACTGCATCTGTATAGATTGCACTTGCACATAAGTCTAGCACATAAAGATTCTACATGCAATGAGAACTAAGACTCAAATCAGCTGTACTACTATAGTATACCAAGTTAAGATATATCCGAGTAGTAAAGAAGTGCAGGGACGATACGTGTGAAATGAGAGTGAAAGTGATGTTTCCACTCCAGTCGGCTATTCTCATCTGTAAATAGTTAACCCTTTGCACCTGTACGTGCTTTTTTATTCCCTGTTCCTCTCCTCCGACCCGAATCAGTGCTAAATCTTTTTACGACCAAAGTATTACTACATATTACTTCATTTATAAGTCATACCCTTCCTAAAATAACCAACTTAACCACACAATACAACCATTGCATAACTAAATGCTCTATTTATTCCATATTTAGTGTTGAAAGGATTACTTTTTTATCTTCATTCCTCACATATACCCTTTTCCTTTGTGTATACATCCGACCCCGTTTATCCATACCATTCACACTTAAATATCAATCATCAACAATTTGTGCATCTACAAGTGTGCACTTCAAAAAGGCAGTCAAATGTAATCTACCCCTTTATTTATTTCACTTTATGTAATCCATGCTAATGCTAATAATATGAATTCTTTACAAAGAAATTGATACGATCATATACCTATATGCTAAAAAATCTATATCAATAGAAGAACCGGACCCATTTGCTTATAATTGTCATTTAGTCACCTATATTATGCAATAAAATTGAAAATTGTACCATAAATGCATTATTGCATTGATTTTTGAACTGAACATCTATTCAGGATTTGATTATAGCGCCAAAAATAATCAGTGAAATGGCATTTTTCTAAAGCGCAATTTTGAAATTGAGCTTCTATTTCTTCACCAGTGTTATCAAAATTTTCTGAAGATAGTACGTGGGAAGCTGAAAACATTCGGGACAGAATTTGTGCATTAATACGCTGGAGTCGTGAAGTGTAGTTTTAGTGAATCGAAGTGAGCTACCAGAATAGCAAGATCTGGAGAAAGATTAAAGTATCTATCTTTTAATAAAAGTATAGGGAGGGATATATGGGTAGGTAGAGGAGTGAAAGAAAAAAGGGGAGAGATAGAGAAAAGGTTATTTGTGATAGTAGTGAAGAGACGGGAGAGGAAGCGTCGGACTTTTCGGGAGTTTTAAGATTATGGGAGATGAGATGAAGGGATGGCAGTTGGAAGCTCTTTGGAAAAGCAAAATCGATTTGAGAGGAGCCCGACTGGAGAGAATCTCATTTGATGTGGATGTGAATGTGAGTAGTGAGAGAGAGAGCTTGGAAAAGTTCACTTTACTTTACTATTTCAGTTGAGTTCACTTTACCCGGGTAGCCCAGCTGGTTGCTTGCGTGGATGAGAAGAGAGAACCCGGGGCCGTGCCGATTTTTTTTCAACTCCTCCTCTGGTTTAATAATTCTACCAATCCATTCAAAGCTACGAATGAATCATAGTGATATTGTATCGATTCTCTGACTACTTTATTGCCATTTTCCTTTCAAACTGCCATTTTCCTACTCTCCATTTTTTTCTTTTCCATTCCAATCGAACTGAAGGATCCGTCGAGCAAAGAAAACTAAACTCAACTAAAGTAAAACGAACAAGGAAAAAATGAAAAGCAAAAGCAAATCAAACTCAACCAAACCAGCTATGTCATCATCATTTCACTTTTCCATGTCTTGTCTTGTTTGTATTAGTAGAATTGCGTGCACGAGCCTTTTATTCTTCCCCTTATGCTGCTACCCGGTATAGGAGATTTACTTTTTACAAAGAAGCCATATTATCTCTATCTGTCTGAACTGGACCACTGGAGATTAGCTTTCTCTCTTGGATTATACATGGACCTTCTTGTCTTCTACCATGAGCAAACTTGACTTGACTTTCAGTTGAGACTTGTCTATTGTTGTTTTCTTGGTTTTCTTCTGTCAGGAACATCTCTTCTATGTATTTATAATTAAATATACCTACCCAACAAACCAGCCAAAATATTATTGCTCTACTATTGATAAAACTATGCCATATTTACTTCTACTGCCTTCCACTTCTATATTTATACTCCATTTAATCTGATTATTAGTATGTTCCTTACCATCATCCTTATGTATTTCATACATCTTGTCAAAATTTCTTCGGTGCAATGGGAAATAATGTTCCCTTTTTTCTTAAAGCTTTACTGTGTCTTTCCGTATCGATTTGCTGTGATGGAAAAATTAGTTTTTTCATTTCCGAACCACTCATCCTTTAGTAACTAGTGGGCGTTCTTAGTCTGTACAGCTAATGTCATTATATAGTTCTTACCAATATGGAAAATGATAACATCAAATAAAAATCAACCTATAACGGGCTGGTCTTCTCTAACGTTTCATCTTAGTACATTTTATTGAAAAATTATTTTGGGAGAAATATATTTTTACCAAAATAATAACTTTAGTAAGTGTTTTGTTAAAATGCATCTGAAACAATGTTGTATCTTAAGTTAGGTAATGCAAACATCGGTAAATATATTATGTAGGATGTTTTGCATCTGACTTTGTAGGAATTCAGCATATTTAATGGCAAGAAAACATCATGACTCTTCTGACTGACTATCGGCTGGTACCTACAGAAAAACAACTACAAGAACAATCAATTTCTCCATTAAAATATAGTCTTATCAAAATTAAAATACTTTGACTTATCATCATCCAATATTATTTTTATACATTTTGGAGCTACTACTAGTATACTGAACTTTATTACTTAGAAACAATTAATTATATCAATTTGTGGTTTGTATTTAGGAGATGGAATCCTTCACCGAAAAAAGGGAAAATGCAAATGGTTTAATGTTGCCAAAGGATGGGGATTTATAACGCCTGATGATGGAAGCCAAGAAGTATTTGTGCATCAGGTGAGTTGTGGATTTTATAGAATATATGCAGAGTACAATGACCGTTATATAATTAGCCCCAAATTCCCTTACATACTTAATACACATTTACTGAATGCTTTACTAAATTCACTTCAAAAGTCGTACATCACCATAAGTTAGTATGTGCTGAAAGTACGAAAAGTATTGTTCTTTGTAGGTAGCCCGAATGCCATTGATACTGTTAAATTGTCAATAATAAACTAAGATTATTAAAATATTTAGGCCCATATTTAACGTGCTGAAAATTAATTTGTATATAGCCTGTAAAGGAAGTGGTAATGTAGGTAACATACTATAGTGAATATGACAATTTTTTATAATAATCTTTGCGAATGTGAGTTGGGTAAAGTACAGAATAACTTTTATGAAAAGTTAGTTGAATCTGATTGTAAAGCAGTGTCGTTTCACGTCGTGAAGTGCATTTGACAGTTTTGACGTGACACAGTGAATGTCATCTGTCATTGTTATTTCAGCGACTCTCCACATTGCATTGAGATGACAAAGAACGTAAAGCTTTGTTAGTTCTGTTGTCGTGTATTGATGAGAGGGATGTAATGTGTAAGTACTATGTGATCTCTGTAGGGACATCCTACGTGTGCCGTGTATGTCATTGTGAAAGATTTTTGACTCACTTTCAATATTATATTTTAATAGCACATGCTTTCCCTTGAAAAACATTGCTGAAAAGTAGATTCACTAAAATAATAATATAATACAAAACAAGGAAAGCATGCTGAGGGCACGAGAACTCATTCTTTTGTATTTTTAGTCACCAACTAATATGAATCGATGTATAAACTTTAATATTGAAATTTTATATGTACATTTTTCTGCTACCTATAAAATTCTATATAAGTAAATTCTATTTAATACTAGCGAGGTTGTATTATGACTTTCATCTCGTTTTTCCTTACTACAAGAGGACAAATAAGGGGATTCTTGACTTGGGACATGGTAATGTGTTCGTGTGGTATGACAATAATAACTTCTCTCCACGATGTTGGATAGTAAACGGAGGGATTTCAATTTTCCACATGTTTATCGAAAAACCGACCAAGAGTACTTAACGTGTTGAGTTGCTTTAGTTTATTACCGACGTCATTTGAAAGCGCTTATAGAATATCTAAGGGAAGCTACGTGTAAATGATAATGTCACATCTTATATAAAAGATTTTCTTGAACAGATACATTCTCCTTTCGTTAGCCATAAAGAAACATATTTTCCATACGTACTACATTGAACATGTTCTGTGACCGAAATGACTGCCATAATTTAGCAAAGCAAAATGCATTCTTCCTCGAGAAATGTACATGTGTACATCCAACGTAACATTTACAAGAATCGTCCTATTCTTATTAGATACGGTTAAAAGGAATACAAATATAGTAGATAACTTTCTATTTATATAAGAAATGGTATACGTGCAGTGAATCCTATACTGCGTTGAGCAATGGAGAAGGTCACAAAGAGCAGTTACTTTACTACTCACTACATGCATTTTCCTAGAATACGAGAATGTTTAGAAACGTGGAAGACGATTGACATATGGCAAGAGACGACAAGAAGCATTCTTGTAGCGGCTGACTTTCAGGAAGAGAAGAGTTAAACGGACCACATAAATCTCCGTTTTAGTGGACTGGCTCAATGTTTGCATTTGCCACAACAGAAACTAACAATTAGTTTATGAAGGTTATCTTTTCTCTCTTTTCATCTGCCCAATTTTCTGGCCCGTTCTCCCTTTTTCTGCCGATTTCAATCGAATTTCTTAAAGAAAAATAATTTATTTTACAACCTCACTAGTAATGGCACTTGACAAATACTAATTCGTGATTAACTTTCGTTTATCTACAAATTAGGAACAACTCTCCGCTAATAATGCAACTCCAGATGCTTACCATTGTACATTGATACTCAATATTACCTACAACTACAACTGTATACGAATGGGATGAAAAAATATTACCATGAAATATAAAATATTATCTAGTAACTAATAATGCTTAAAATTTTTGAATCTGATTCTGATGCGTAAACTTATCTTCAGCATTTGCAGATATACTGTGTGATCAAGTGATCACTGATCTGATTGAGAAAAGCTACATCTTTGGTCATTTAAATCTTAAATATGTACAGTTATATAGTTAGTGTAGTTAAATTGAATGAAGTAAATCTTTTTCTGAATGAACAACACAGTTAGAAGAATTTATCTAACACAGTCGCCACACTCTAAGAATCAATAAGTATCACATCTCTTTAAATATTTGTGTAAATCTTCAGCTATTTTAGGAAAAATTGTCTCAGTAGTTAACAGTTCTGTGTAGTTACACACATAAAACGAAGCCTCTCTCTTTACCACTTTGCCATAATACATTTCCCTCGCTCGCATTCTAAAGTGTCTTACTTGAACTTGAACTGCAATCACTTTTCTTATGTATGTGTGTTATCTCTTGAGAAATCTTTGCTTCTGTCTATGAGTTGTACTCGGAGATAGATGTGTTCCAAATTTCCAACTATGTTTCTACGTACATTCATGCACTACGTAAAAATATGGTGGATTTTCTTCGGGTGGTTTCCTCTACTCTGGTTTTGTTGGTGAATACTTATTAGTGTCGCCTGCCTATACTTCCTACTAACTTACTACTTCCAGAGTAGAAGTCTCCTGAGGAATTTCATGGAAAAACGAAGCAAAAGTCCCAGTGCATATAATTTGTGTATTTTAAGGAAAAAGCAATAAGAAAACAGAACATAAGTGAACATTATTCCTTTACTCACTCGCACGGACCATTTGCTGCTCACCCGTTTAAAAAATTTCAGAGTATTACCCTCTGCTTTCACCCACCATATTTTCTACTTGCTTCACTAGCCAAGAATTTTGATAGCTTTTCTTGCAATAACCGTTTTACTGTCGTATGTTCATTTCCATTTTACCCTAAAATCCCACCACAAATCGGGTGTTCATTGTATTACACGATGAAAAGTCAAATTATTAATTTTAATAAACACATATTATTCTGAAGTTGTATACTGTAGATCGTCTGCATTTTTAATTTAAGTGTAATCTGAAGAAAAAACTAAAGAATTTTTGTATCTAATAGATCTTATACCGAATTCAATATATTTTCTCGTTATAAGTATGTTGAATTTATGTAAAATATGCTACATGGTTCAGCCATATCAACTAATTGTAAGTTAAGGATATAGGACTACAGAGATTGGAATAGAATATTGAGCTCAGGGACCAGAGTACTAGAAGGAATGACAATGAACGAGGGTGTTGAACCAAACATGCTCATGGAGGGCCCTTCATTTAGACTTATTTGTGTTTCTCAGTCGGGACTGAGAGTCAGTCAGCGAGAGGGAAACACTACAACTACAACTGATGTATATAATATCTGAAATACTAGAGATATACTGTTTCTCTCTCACTTCCCTATATGCTATTGCATTGCTCTCATCTCAATTCTATCCCAAAATCCATCCGCATCCTCGGCATCCACTATAATCGTGGATAGTGACTGCAAGACCCATTGATATGAGATAATGCGTAAGTCTTTCCAACTTCTATTCATGTAGGTAATTCCATATTCTACCCAGAACCCTCATTATAAGTATAAGAAGCCGGTCAAATAGAAACTAGGAGGCAGTTAATGTCCTGAGTAGCACGAGAAGGTATTAACATTTACTATTTCGAACTGCTTTATGTATATCATGTATTAACGGTGCAATCCACATCTATTTATTTCTATTATCATCTGCTCTGTTTTTATGTAGGGAAGATCAGTACCAAAACTACCGACCTACCTACACAATACTATTATTACTCTCTATTTGCTACTTTGCAGAAGAATAGTAATTCATCCTTTCTAAGGACTACTTGTCCATATGTATTATGCGTAAATATTAGACCCAGGTTGTACATCAAAACACGCATAATATAATTTTGAAGCGTGCATGGTGCATGTGTATATCAAGTTATATCAAGGCACAACAATTTGTACAATACTTTAGCTATAGTATTGCAATCGTCTGCTTCAATTAGTTACTCTAGTATAACTAGTAAATAGCCAAGAATTAGCCAAGAATAAACTTCAATATTGATGGTAGTTGCAAGAATCTGAGAATAACAATTTATTTATCTAGAGTATTTTACTTTATGGATACTTTTTTAGTACTAACATAAGGAATAGAACTAAGGATTCTTGATCTAGACTTATATAAATATAGTCGTATCAATACTCAGAAACAAGATAAATCGTAAATCATTTATTAGATTATGATGATTGTTCTCCTTTTTAGAGTGTGATTCAGATGACAGGCTTTCGAAGCCTGGGTGATGAGGAAGAAGTCGAATTCGAGTATAAAGAGTCTGATAAAGGTCTTGAAGCCACTGTAGTCACCGGCCCTGATGGAAATGAATGTCGAGGATCTCATCGACGTCCAATGCCCAAGAAGAAACTTAAAAAAATCAGGTTGGTCACCCATTGCTAACTACCCAGCTAATAGATACATAATTTTATTTACCATCAAAATCTGAGATCAGATTGTGAAGAATCTATGCCTCAAAAGTTTCATGCGATATCATTCAATAGATATCATTCTAAATTGCTTCCTTTCTATTGCCTATACACAATAATTTACTATTTACTATTGTGGTACGTTTAGCAACAGGATAAATCTATCTGCATTGATTGTCATATTTATTTAAATCCAACAAAAATACATAAAACGTAATTAATCCTAAATACACAAAAGTAGTAAATATATAAGCCGTAAATACATACACTACTAGTACTTAAACCGTAATTTACCGGTCCGTAAATGTTGAAAAATTCCAATTTTAAACCAATACATTACCTATGTAAACATGGAAGTCGTATTTCTTCAAGGTGTTACAACTGCGGAGACTTGGCCCATCACATCGCTTCAAAATGTAATTTGGGTCCTCAGCCAAAGCGATGTCACAACTGCAAGTCAGATGAGCACCTCATAGCAGACTGTCCCAAGCGAAGTGACAAGAACAAAAATAATAAGGTATGCGTCTAATCTCTTGATAAATATCCCGAACCTCTTTTATAACTATCATACATCAATTTGCAACTAAACTAAAAGCATCAGCAAAAATAAACCACGAAGTATCATGGAATTAGCATTTATATAAGTAAATTCAGTACATTGTGACATTATGGGTTGCTAAAATAGTATAAAGCTTACTTATCTAGCATCTGTAGCCTTTTTGAAAGATAAAAATGAGATTTCACAGTTGTAGGAATATAACATAAAATCGTATCTATAGCATGTAGGTTCGTGAAGATGTTAGGTATGTCTGTCCTATTGGTCATAGCTGACATCTTAAAGCTTTGAGATTGGATAATATTATGTGGTTAGAAATTGGAACTAAACTAACTTCGTGCCAGAAATATTTTTAATGTAGGAGTACCACTACCAGTAGAGATTATGGAGATGGCAAAGGGAGCAAGTATGTTTTATAGATTTAAATATACTATAGAGTATTAATGAAACGGGAATCCCTGATCTTCCTTTGATATAAATAGAGTAAATGCAATAATATATGTTCTAGTTGTGAATTTTTGAGGCTGATTGTTGTTTGAGTGCTGAGGAAAAAAAAGAAACGTTGGTAATCCACAGAGAAGCTGTAAATACTAATTATTCTGGTAAAAGTTTTTAATCTACTCATTGTTCATTGTGACAAAGACAAACTCTCTAATCTCGCTGAAGAAATTTTTGTCTACTCTTTTGGGTATTTAGAATTGAGAATGTAGGTTGGTTATCTGTATAGCTTCTTAGCAGATGACAACTTAAGGCTATTTACAATTCACTTTCTCGCTTAATAATGTTATATCTTGTGGCATTAGAGGAGGGGAATCAATTACTCCGTTCCGTGTGTAGGGTTAGGTTGAAATGTACTTTAAAATAATGATTATCTGAAATAATTTGAATGCAGTGTCGAAAGCTCTATGCGCTTAGTTGAGGACAACAAGAGACACATTTCAAAAACGATGTGTCTCCTTTAGCTGTAAATAGTGCGGTAGTAGGGACGTAATAGTCAGTCGGAGAATTCAGTTAGCTCAATGTATTTTTTAAACCTTCCCTTTACTTAGCATAACTATAACTTTTGCATAGTTTCTTCCGCTCCCTGCATATCTTAAAGGTACACGGAGCAAAAACATAAAGCTCTTTTCCAGTGCCAACTATTTTGTTTTAAGAGAGAGTTATGGCTCCTTTGTATGCTTTTGAGATTTTCACATGTTTGAGTTGAGTGTTATAACCTCGCTTTACTTTACTGAATATAATTGCGATGCAAGTGTCGGGGATAAAGATAATTCCGTTGAATCACTTAAATGATCCAGTTTGTAATGAGTCCTGGTATTTTTAACATTTCTCCTTGACTTATACACATCTTATGATATTATGAAAAGTCTCGAAATATCTGTAAATCTGTACACAGATACTTAATCCATAAATTAGCTCCGCTGTAATTGAGATTCTCTTTCACTGTAGTGCAACGGAAGGCTTTAACATTATTAACACAAGGACTCCGTATTTACGTCTATATTTATAGAATTCCGAAATCTAAATGTAGTAAGTCTGAACTGAACCTTAAATGTTTATTATTTGATAACTATGTACAAGAACTTTCCTCTCCGACTCTAATGATAAATACAAAAACTTAATACATTTACATTTCTTTGTCTCTTAGGGATTGTCAAACGGGAACAAAATGAATGGGGCATCATCATCATTGGACTCCATGTCTAATTCGGGAACTCCAGTCTCAGCCGGTAATAAACTTCCTTCCTAAATACACATTTAGATAATACACAATAAGAATATTCAAATACAAAACCAAAATAGAATCTATGGATTTTAATGATGCATAAAATCCTTTGGCAAGGGTTGAGAGTCTTGTTGCGCCAAATTCATTGCCCACTAAATTTCCTTGCATATCAGCATTTCTTGCGCATTAGTTCTTTAAAAAGGTGACTACTATGTAATCTCCCTTTTCATTTGACACTTCCACTAGTTCCACTAATCTACTAAAGTTACACAAACCATATTCATTTCATACTATGTAGTATACCAATCGGATAATCAGCAGAATATCCTTACACGTCACTTTGTAGGTACATCTTCCCTAAAGATGCAAAAAATATCGAAACTTTGCTCCAAACTCCTTTAGAATTCAAAATGTCAAAAATTCTAGTACTGTAACTACAAAACTCAATTTAAAAAAAATGTTTTGTTTAGTTTGGCAATTAGATCAAAGATTACAGTTTGTGAATTGCAAATCGATGTTATAAATCGTTAATTGTAATGAGTTATATCATTTGAGAATAAAAGTAAATCCAAGATACACCCGGGCCTGCAATTTTTGTCCGGATATCCGGATGTCATCCGGGCAGGGCGCCGCCAAGCCCCCTCCGGATGACATCCGGGCAGGGCGCCCGGCGCCC